>BQNB010011593.1:39914-81044 GCA_026074375.1 Tanacetum coccineum
CTATTAGGATTGACGAATCCCGTTTGTGTTAGCCGGATAGGTAACCAAACGCACTATATTTGAATCTCATAGGTATATGTCAATTACCTACATCGGGGGCCATTATCATTATATATATCATTATTGATATATACACAAGTCAGTTTGTATGCCATGAGCTTAGACACAATAATACACTATTAATATTGTTTTCCATAATAATTGTATGTGTTGCAATTATTACACTTATGGGTGTATAACAACGTAACCCACTGTTTATAATGACTTGTATTCATACTATTTTCCATAATAATTGTACTCATCGTAATTTATGGGTATAACAACGTAACCCTCTATTAAACTTGTACTCAACTATTATAACTGAATACCTATGAATTTCACTCAACCTTTGTGTTGACCATTTTAGCATGTTTATCTCAGGTAATTGAGCAAACTATGGCACAGAGTGGCATGGACTAAAGATGGCTAAACTGTTATCATTCAACTTTATGTTTTCCTGTAGATTTTGGGACCTCTCTTTTGTAAAAACTCTGATGAATAAATGAATGATAACAACTTTTTCTAAAACGTCTCTTTATGAGTCATTTTCTAAGATTATGACTGTTGTACTATGAAGTAATACCTCAGATTAGCTTCCGCTGCTATATGTCAAAAATGGGGGTGTTACATATAATGTTATTTCTAAGTGTATGTCTATATGGACTTGATGTGGGTGTGCGGTTTGCTTGACTCAAACAAAAGAAAAATAGCAATAATAGTCGTAATAAGCAAACCTTAATGCATAACCTATGTTTGATATTGCTCTAGATGAATGGAATGAAAAATTCTTATGAGTTAAGCATCTCGTATATACATTCATAAGACGTAATGTATGAAGAAAATGTTTTTGCGTTGTTTTAACAATGTAGTTAAACAACCCTTGTTTTGAATAGTTCCTAGAAGTGAGGTTTTATTCAAAGATCATAACTTGGGGTTTTTGGCGAAAATTGATTTCGGCGAATTATGCATTCCAAGTATCATAATAGTTATACATTACTATATCTTAGTTCTAATTGTACAAAAATTTCTTGAAAAGTTAAAATCCCAAAATTATTTGATTTGTGTAAAATCGAAACCCTAGACACAAAATTAAAGAGAAAATAAGATGATATCACTTACAATAGTATTCTTAGATTGATGATTTGTTGATGATCTTTGTGATTAATTGCTCTAATTGCCTCTAATTATGATTTACTATGGAGGGTTTTAGTGTTTTGGTTCGTGGGTGTGTTTGGATAATAATATAAGTGGTCCCAATTTGTTTAAAATCTGTTATTTACCCGCGTTCTGAGACTCACGGATCTACCTAAACAACGTACAGATCTCCATATGGTGGATCCGTGATCCGCAGGTGTCCAAAAATATGGACAGAGTTGATTTTCAAGCAAATTGAGATAAGGTGTTGTGTTTTGGCAATTGAAGTATGTTATATTAACTATTAGGAGTATATGTTATAATTTTCAGAGTCGACGTCCAAGTTTTGAGTGAACCGTGCAACTTGTCGTGAATTTCCTGATGGAATTTCAACGTGGTCGATCCTACTAGGAGTGTGTTATCTTTTAGTATAAGTTTGACCATTACTAATAACACAATCATTTATGAACATTTAGACTTAACAAAGCATCGTCAACACAAGTGTGAGTTGCAATTCGATGATTGTTCTTTTCGTCTTTATCAATCGATTTCGTAATTTCATGTATTGACAATACATGTAGATTTTGAAAATACCTATGGCCGTTTTATTGATATTTTCTTTATCTAGTTAAAATTTTGAATAATGATTAATTACTTCATTTGATTTTCGTTTACGATTATTTTTTAGATGATGGAGAATCACTATCCATGATAAGTCCATCATTCCTAATCCTAATCTTAAATAATTAAATAGTTCACGTTTTAAAGGCTTAGTAAATATATCGGCTATATTATCCTCGGATGCAACTTTCTCGATAGAAATGTTGCCCTTATGGACGTTATCGCATAGAAAGTGATGGCGTATTTCTATATGTTTAGTTCTAGAGTGTTGTACGGGGTTTTTACTTAAGTCGATGGCGCCTTTATTGTCGCACATAATAGGAACGTCATCAAGGCGTATGTCGTAGTGCTTGTTGACATGCCTTCCCGGCGGAGACGTATTCGGCTTCGATCTTGGAGATAGCATGGACCGTTTGTTTCTTAGCGAACCAAGATGTCAAACAACATCCCATAAACGCACAAACGCCACTAGTGCTTTTACGATCAACGTAATCGCTCGCGTGTTCGAAGTCGGCATAAACTATAGTTTCTATTCCGGTTCCTTTCGGATACCATAATCCTAAGTGTGTAGTTCCTCTAATATACCTAAATATACGCTTAACGGCTTCTAAATGTGTAGTCTTAGGATTTTCTTAGAAACGAGCACATAAGCAAACACTAAACATAATATCGGGCCAACTTACGGTTAAGTAAAGTAAGCTACCAATCATACCTCGATATTTAGAGCTATCCACGGAGTCGGCTTCATCGTCCTTAGTGAGCTTGATCTCCGTTGACATCAGCGTCTTGGTTGGTTTGGAATCTTCTAATTAGAACTTCTTTAAGATCTCCTTGATGTACTTGGATTGATTGAAAAATATTCTGTCTTCCATTTGTTTAATTTGAAGACCCAAGAAGAAGTTCAACTCACCCATCATACTCATCTCAAACTCATCGTGCATGATTTTTGTAAAATCATCACACAAGCTTTGACTCGTGGAACCAAATATAATGTCGTCGACATATATTTGAACAATGATAAGATGTGACTTTGATTTCTTATTAAAAATTGTATTATCGATCATTCCCATTGAATACTTGTGTTTTATCAAAAATGCTTTTAGTCTATCATACCAAGCTTTAGGAGCTTGCTTAAGACCGTACAAAGCCTTTTTAATTTTATAAACATAATTTGGTTTTTGAAAATCAATGAACCCCGGAGGTTGAGCAACATAACCTCTTCATTTATAAAACCATTTAGAAAATTATTTTTTACATCCATTTGATATAATTTAAAATCGTTTGCATAAGCAATAGCAAGAAGTATTCTAATTGACTCTAACCTAGCTACCGGAGCATATATTTCATCATAATCTATACCTTCTTGTTGATTATATCCTTATGCTACTGATCTAGCCTTATTTCTTGATACTATACCATTTTCATCTAATTTATTTTTAAAGACTCAATTTTGTCCCTATGACGGATTGACTTATAGGTAAAGGGACTAATTCCCAAACATAATTAGCTATAAATTGATTTAGTTTTTCTTGCATGGCTATAACTCAACTTTTATCTTTTAATGCCTCGTTGACATTTTTCGGTTTTATTGTAGATATAAAACAAAAGAAGTTACTATTGTAACACCCCCAAAATTGGGTCGCAGCGGAATATAGATATCTGGGAGCATTACTTCATAATACCATTGCACAAGTCATGAGAACGACCTCTAAGTGTCGTTTGAAAAGTATTCTTGAATTATTTAGACTCCAATGCACATCACATAAGCCAAGCATCTAATTCACCTGAGAAAAACATGCTTAAAAAGTGTCAACATTAAAGTTGGTGAGTTCATAGGTTTTTGTAAGAATAACTGTAAATCCCAAAACTACATATATAGGTTTACTATGTTACAAGTTTCGCCCATACAAGACTTGCAACGCATAAACCTACATATATAGGTTTCCTTAAAATATATATAATCCCAAATTAATTCCAAGTATATATTGTAATGCGCACAATATCCCAAAATATTTCCGAGTTTGATTTGCCACTTTATTCAAGGCAACGTAAATATTCATATGAGTATAAAACAATCTTTACGATTACTCTAAGTTATGGAACCGCTACGCAGACTCATTTAAGTATGGCACTTTATTCAAGGCACCATAAGGATCAGATTCATCAGTGTATCATATTTTACTCTGACAATGTTATAACGTTCGTTAGTTCGATCTCGAACTAGTGATAGCTAATCACCCGAACGGGAGTAGTCAACCCCACATAGATATTCATAAACACTCGCGCTTAACCTCCAAGTAATTCACAGTTCAATTCACTTAAGCTAATCCGTAATCATTCGGGGTAACAGTTTAAAAAGGTCCTTGTATCAAAAAATATAGTGAAACAAGCAATGTCATCTCGTCCCGAGATAAATAAATGAGTGCTTTAACCAATTTGTAAACGAGTTGAAAATACCCAAATAATGAATTTAAATTAACCGTATAAATAAATTTGTAACCAAGCATGTTCTCACCCCAAAAACATAACTAAAATTAGTAAAACGTGAGGCTATAAACTCACCTCGAGTGAGTTAATCAATAATATACTTCACAACTGAAAATGCGTCACTAAAACGCCCGAATGCAACCTAAACAATTATAGGTCGTATAAGTACTAATAACATTGGGAAAATACTACTATATATAATCCTATATAGCTACATCACCATCTAATCGTTTTAGTGAAATCGCGTTTATAAAGTAAAAACGTTTATAATTGCCTCTTTAGTAAAAACGACATAACTTTCGCGTTTTAAGCCCGATTTTGACGTTTCTTGTGCCCACGCTTTCGTATTAAGACGAGTTATAAATATTTGACATTTTCAAAAATTTTGGACTTACTGGTGAACACAGTAATTTTTTCTGTTCACCAAACAGACCCAAAGTTTATTTTTATCGTTTTATTTGTCGAAACTCGTAATGTGTATCTATTGTTATTGCTTCTTTTTAGCTGAGTCTTTGAGCACGTCTTCGTTTTTAAAAGCTCTATCATATAAATGATGTTTTTATAAATAAATTCTGATGAACAGTATTTTTATAAAATTTATTTTATAAACCCGGTATTAACGTAAAAACGTATATTTGCGTATCTTTTTCGTTATAAGGCGGTTCTTTCGTGTTCTCAAACATATTGGAAAAGTCGTGAGACGTTACAATTTTATAAAAACTTAAAAAGTATGCTTTATTTTTCGAAACCAAATATTAGTAGGTTTTGGAGTTTTTTAATCAAATGTGTTTACCTAATTTTGTAACTTTTAGCTTATCATCTTGTTACAAGTCATTACATCACTTATATTACATGTCTATGATTCCTTAGGGTCATAGTCCATCTCCGTCTTGTCCAAATATTGTCCAAGATAACAAAATCATGAAGTCCTTATATCACTTTTGCTTATGAACTTATTAAGTAAACTTTAAAAACCCTAATTTGTATATACACTTTTTATACTTAAACCAACATGGTACAATACTTATATATCCATTATTACATGATATTACCATCAACATAACATGTGTAAAAGTGTACATAACAATGATCATAAGTAAAAATATGTCTTACATGTTCAAAAGTATCCTAAATGGTGATTTTGCTAAATAGAACTTATATACACATAAAATGATAATTATGAAAATATGAAGGCTTTTAAATAACCTTAGTATGATGTGTGGTGATGAACAATAAGATCTACACACTTGTTTAGCAATAAAACCCTAGCTTGCAACTCTTGAAAACCCTAATTCAAGCCAAAACCCTAATCCTTCAATAACTTGCTTAGATACTTGTAAACATTTAGCCAACCCTTGAAAACACCTTAGGTTGTCATAGGAAGGATGTGCGTATGCTTGTATAGTCTTAGAAAATCAAGCTATAGGTTTGCTATTGAGAGGGTTTTGAGCCGTGGGCTTCACAAGGGAAAAAGGGAGAGATTTTGCTTGTTTACACCTTGGAATGAGAGATGTATGTGTTTATTTACTAGTTGCTAGCTTTATATACTCATGTAGCTAGTTGATAATAAGTCTAGGTTCATCAAAAGACATGATGAGGAAATAAGGAAGACTTCTTGGTCATGGTATGGACTTTGCTTGAAATTGTCATAAGGTTTCATGAGATGTGTTGTACAAAAACTAGTTGCAAGATTTTCTTGATATTTCTTTGATATTATATCACCAAATCCGGCCCTATATGAGTATATATGATAATACTTAGTAACTTTTGGGTATTGGGTATAAAAGTGGGTATTTGTTGAAGCGTAGAAAAATTTTGGTGGTTCCGGGTATGCCTAAACGTACTTTATCGCGAAACGTAAACACTTTACGCAACCAATAAAAATTAAATGAACAAAGACCATAATTATTCTCAAAAATAATTATTTAATACTTGCTTGACGCATACATTTAATTGTTTGATGCCCGTTTACTTTGAACGATAATGTTTAGCTTACGCGATTTAACTTAACGTTTATGGTTTAAAAGTATACGCGTACAGTACTAAAAATAACTTGTGAATTTATTGACGTCGTTAATGACTTTAAAACACAGGGTGTTATAGACCCCCCCCCCCCCCGTTAAATGAGCCTTGTCCTCAAGGCTTACGATGCGGCACTTGACGACGGTGCGGTCTTTGTGAAGAGGTGTGGGTATTATTATTATTATTATTATTATTTTAACAGTAACCCTAACGGCTATGAACAGTAGCCCCAACGGCTACTTTCTCCCTTTAAATACCAAAATTTTCTCCTCCATTTCTCCACATAACACTAAATCTTTCACTTAATTTTTCTCTTATCCAATCCTCAAAATGCTGCATATCATCACACTCTTCGCGAAGGCGAGCGTGATAGCACTCGGCATTTATCTTGCCTACGTCCCATACAAATAACAATTTCAGTATTTGGCCATAATCCTTGGGCTCCTCGCACCGATCATCATCCTAGCGATTGGCGTGGATCTATGCTTGAAGTACTAGATATTATTGTTAGGGGAGGGTTGTAATAAAACTTGTATTTCCTTTATGTCCTTATGTAATCTTACTTCTAAGATAATAAACGCGTGTTGTAGCAACAAATCTATTTGTTATTTTTATTTATGTCTTTCGAATATTTCATTACCATGCTTAGTAACTCGTTTGCATTCCCCTTCTAAATTGCTTTAACTTGAGCGTTCAAGACTTGTGACGTTGGTTTAATATTTATTGTTGCGTCTAAGGCTCGGCCCCTAGTGGCTTATTCATTCCCTTCGGCTTAACGTGACAGTTAGAACTTTTTTTTTGGATGTCGACTTTATATAGTAAGGTGGTGTAAGATTTTACTTAGTTATTAGGATTGTTAGTTTGGTTCCTCGTAATAGATACGTTTTATGAATACGCACGTAGAACTTGATATAAATAGGAAATTGTTTCTTGACAAGAAGTTTTAAGTTGACTACTCTCAGCATGGCATGGTCCTTCTTGAATTATACATAGTTAATCAGGCCATGTATAATTGAGGACTAACGATGCATTGCTCATTTTCGTCAAAATAGTGTTATAATTTGACTTGCAAAATAGGAAGTTAAAGTAAAGTTGACGAAATTTTCACAACACATTGATTTGATAGGTAATTTGAAATCGTTCGTACAACAGAAATTTAAGAGAAATACAACGAGAACTCCCAAGGAGATAAAGTCTAAGATAGTTCCAACTTAGGATTTATTAGGCAAAGCGAGACAACTTTCTCTTTTAATCTTCGATCTCATCTTCAATGTTGTTAGGGTCTTGATCGGTTTCTCCTCCTCCTAAGGCAAGCACCATTCCATGTGTTCCAGTACCTCCCGCTTGGTTTCCATGGTTTCGGTTCTTCAATTTCGGGCAATCACTCTTGTAGTGCCCTTGATTCCCACATTCATAACAAGTGAGGGTTCTTTGATTGTTAGTAGCAGCAGAACTCCAACAGTCTCGGGTCAAATGACCGACCCTCTTGCAGTTTGCGCATTTTACAGTGCACGGGCCATTGTGGTGAAACTTGCACTTGTTGCATAATGGTAGAGTTCCGGCATACTCCTTCCTTTCACCAGTCCCAGCGGCATAAACTTGAGCCACATTCTGCCTCTTGGGAAGTTGTTGTTGAGCTTGGTTGTTGTTATCAAGTTTCCTCTTGTTCTCAGCTTGTCGTTCAGCAAATACACTGATCTTCTTGTCCATTAGTTCTGTTGCCATTTCGGTAGCATCTTGCATGGTTCTCGGCTTCGATGCCACAACGCTCCCGTGAATCATGTCGGGCAACCCACCGACATATCTCTCTATCTTATCAGATTCCTCAGGAAACATCCTGACACATAACTATGCTAGCTCTTGGAAGCGTTGATTGTAACCTAATACATCAGTACCTTTTACTTTCAAATTCCATAACTCAGCCTCGAGCTTCTTTATCTCGTTCCTCGGGCAGTACTTATCAGTCATCTTCTTTTTCAGATCTGTCCAAGTCATTTCATATGCAACATCGTAACCAACAGTCCTAACGTGTGAGTTTCACCATGTTAGAGCAACCCTAAAAAGAGTACATGTGGCAAACTTCACCTGATTTTCCACTATGCAGTCACTTATGCGAAATACGGTTTCCATCCTTTCAAACCATTGGGTCAATTCGATCACTCCTTCAGTGCCCTTGAAGAATAAGGGTTGACATTTCATGAAATCCTGGTAGGTGCATTCTCGAGCAACGCGTTCAGTTCTCCTGACACCCGCTCCCGAATTATGGCTGTCATCGCCATTCATACTCCTGTCAGCATCACGTACTGCTAAGTCATCGACAACACCTTGGTTGATTAATGCCCTAAGTTGTTCATTGGTGACAGATGTGGTGGTGGTTAGTGTGGCTGGTGTTGATCTGGTGGTTCTTTTCTTTGGTGCCATTATCTTCAAAATCAGATTAGTAATAACATTAGTATAGTTTTAAGAGTCGTGCTCCAAAGATGAAATGTTGCGAGATTTAAAGTCATGCCTCGATAGTATAGGGCGGGTGCTTAAACTCGAAGTTTAATGATAAGGTAACTTATATAAGCATATTATGTAAGACTTGTAGTATATACTTAGTATAATGCGAACACGTATATATATCACGTAAGTATGTAAGGAAGTAGTGTGTCTGCACATATCAGACAAGTATTCTTATAGTGGTTTTATCACTATAATTACACATAATTGTTTCACATAATGCCTCTAAGGGTTTACTCCTGCCTCACAAGTCCTAACCATCCTTGAGGTAATTTATCAAGCACCTCAAGTTGTGTAACAACCTGTCATGGCTCAATTTCGCAACTCATCAAACAAGAACTGTCTTGAGATTCAGTCATGGATTGTTACACGTCTCGACCTAGTTAATAAATTTACTCGACGATGGGCAATACTCGAACCTTTTACGTTCATCTAACTTCACATAGTTATCATATTGTATGTATATCATGTATGTCCCGTAAAAATCTTTTGAAAATGTGATCGTTAAAAGTGGTCATAGTCTAGGTAAGATACGCAACCTAGTTCTCTATGACCTTGGCTCTGATACCAATTTGTAACACCCCCAAAATTGGGTCGCAGCGGAATATAGATATCTGGGAGCGTTACTTCATAATACCATTGCACAAGTCATGAGAGAACGACCTCTAAGTGTCGTTTGAAAAGTATTCTTGAATTATTTAGACTCCAATGCACATCACATAAGCCAAGCATCTAATTCACCTGAGAAAAACATGCTTAAAAAGTGTCAACATTAAAGTTGGTGAGTTCATAGGTTTTTGTAAGAATAACTGTAAATCCCAAAACTACATATATAGGTTTACTATGTTACAAGTTTCGCCCATACAAGACTTGCAACGCATAAACCTACATATATAGGTTTCCTTAAAATATATATAATCCCAAATTATTTCCAAGTATATATTGTAATGAGCACAATATCCCAAAATATTTTCGAGTTTGATTTGCCGCTTTATTCAAGGCAACGTAAATATTCATATGAGTATAAAACAATGATTACGATTACTCTAAGTTATGGAACCGCTACGTAGACTCATTTAAGTATGCCACTTTATTCAAGGCACCGTAAGGATTCATATTCATCAGTGTATCATATTTTACTCCGACAATGTTATAACGTTCGTTAGTTCGATCTCGAACTAGTGATAGCTAATCACCCGAACGGGAGTAGTCAACCCCCAATAGATCTATTTCATAACACTCGCGCTTACCCTCTAGGTAATTCACAGTTCAATTCACTTAAGCTAATCCGTAATCATTCGGGGTAACAGTTTGATAAGGTCCTTGTATCAAAAAAATATAGTGAAACAAGCAATGCCATCTCGTCCCGAGATAAATAAATAAGTGCTTTAACCAATTTGTAAACGAGTTGAAAATACCCAAATAATGAGTTTGAATTAACCGTATAAATAAATTTGTAACCAAGCATGTTCTCACCCCAAAAACATAAGTAAAATCAGTAAAACGTGGGGCTATAAACTCACCTCGAGTGAGTTAATCAATAATATACTTCACAACTGAAAATGCGTCACTAAAACGCCCGAATGCAACCTAAACAATTATAGGTCGTATAAGTACTAATAACATTGGGAAACTACTACCATATATAATCCTATATAGCTACATCACCATCTAATCGTTTTAGTGAAATCGCGTTTATAAAGTAAAAACGTTTATAATTGCCTCTTTAGTAAAAACGACATAACTTTCGCGTTTTAAGCCCGATTTTGACGTTTCTTGTGCCCACGCTTTCGTATTAAGACGAGTTATCAATATTTGACATTTTCAAAATTTGGAACTTACTGGTGAACAGTAATTTTTACTGTTCACAACAGACCCTAAGTTTATTTTTATCGTTTTAGTTGTCGAAAACTCGTAAATGTCGTATCTTATTCGTTATTGCTTCGTTTTTAGCGATTCTTTCGAGCACGTCTTCGTTTTTAAAAGCTCTATCATATAAATGATGTTTTTATAAATAAATGTCCCTGATGAACAGTAACTTTTTATAAAATTTATTTTATAAACCCGGTATTAACGTAAAACGTATATTTGGCGTATCTTTTTCGTTATAAGGCGGTTTTTCGAGTTCTCTACATATTTGGAAACGTCATGAGACGTACTATTTTATAAAAACATAAAAAGTATGCTTTATTTTTCGAACCAAAACAGTAGGTTTTGGAGTTTTTCATCAAAATGTGTTTAAACCTAATTTTGTAACTTTTAAGCTTAATCATCTTGTTACAAGTCCATTACAACACTTATTATTACATGTCTTGCATTCCTAGGGTCCTTAGTTCATCATTTGTCCAAATATTGTCCAAGATAACAAAATCATTAAGTCCTTATATCACTTTTGCTTATGAACTTATTAAGTAAACTTTAAAAACCCTAATTTGTATATACACTTTTTATACTTAAACCAACATGGTACAATACTTATATATCCATTATGACATGATATTACCATCAACATAACATGTGTAAAAGTGTACATAACAATGATCACAAGTAAAAATATGTCTTACATGTTCAAAAGTATCCTAAATGGTGATTTTGCTAAATAGAACTTATATACACATAAAATGATAATTATGAAAAGATGAAGGATTTTAGATAACCTTAGTATGATGTGTGGTGATAAACAACAAGATCTACACACTTGTTTAGCAATAAAACCCTAGCTTGCAACTCTTGAAAACCCTAATTCAAGCCAAAACCCTAATCATTCAATAACTTGCTTAGATACTTGTAAACCTTTAGCCAACCCTTGCAAACATCTTAGGTTATAATAGGAAGGATGTGTGTATGCTTGTATGGTCTTAGAAAATCAAGCTATGGGTTTGCTATTGAGAGGGTTTTAAGCCATGGGCTTCACAAGGGAAAAAGGGAGAGATTTTGCTTGTTTACACCTTAGAATGAGAGATGTATGTGTTTATTTACTAGTTGCTAGATTTATATACTCATGTAGCTAGTTGATAATAAGTCTAGGTTCATCAAAAGACATGATGAGGGAAATAAGGAAGACTTCTTGGTCATGGTATGGACTTGGTTTGAAATTGTCATAAGGTTTAATGAGATGTGTTGTACAAATACTAGTTGCAAGATTTTCTTGAAATTTCTTTGATATTATATCACCAAATCCGGCCCTATATGAGTATATATGATAATATTTAGTAACTTTTGGGTATTGGGTATAAAAGTAGGTATTTGTTGAAGCGTAGAAAAGTTTTGGTGATTCCGGGTATGCCTAAACGTACTTTATGAATACGCACGAAGAACTTGATATGAATAGAAAATTGTTTCTTGACAAGAAGTTTTAAGGTGACTATTCTCAGCACGGCATGGTCCTTTCCTGAATTATACATAGTTGATCAGGCTAGGTATATTTGAGGGCTAACGATGCGATGCTCATCTTTGTCAAAATTGTGTTATAATTTCCTAATAATTGTGGGAGTGATTTGTATAAAAATTTATAGAGAGTTACGTTTTCATAATATGTTAATTTGATAGATACTTGAAATCATTCAGTACAACAGAAATTTAAGAGAAATACAACGAGGACTCCTAAGGAGATAAAGTCTAAGATAGTTCCAGCTTAGGGTTCACTAGGCAAAGCGAGACAACTTTCTCTTTCAAGCTTCGATCTCATCTTCAATGTTGTTAGGGTTTTGATCGGTTTCTCTTCCTCCTAAGGCAAGCACCATTCCATGTGTTCCAGTACCTCCAGCCTGGTTTCCATGGTTTCGGTTCTTCAATTATGGGCAATCACTCTTGTAGTGCCCTTGGTTCCCACATTCATAACAAGTGAGGGTTCTTTGATTGTTAGTAGCAGCAGAACTCTAACAGTCTCGGGTTAAATGACCGACCCTCTTGCAGTTTGCGCATTTTACAGTGCACGGTCCATTGTGGTGAAATTTGCACTTGTTGCATAATGGTAGAGTTCCAGCATACTCCTTCCTTTCACCAGTCCCAACAGTGTAAGCTTGAGCCATGTTCTGCCTCTTGGGAAATTGTTGTTGAGCTTGGTTATTATTATCAAGTTTCCTCTTGTTCTCAGCTCGTCGTTCAGCAAAGGTGCTGATCTTTTTATCCATTAGTTCAGTTGCCATTTCAATAGCATCCTGTATTTTTTTCGGTTTTGATGCCACAACGCTTCCGTGAATCATGTCGGACAAACCATCGACATATCTCTCAATTTTATCAGATTCTTCAGGGAACATCCAGACACACAACAATGTCAGTTCCTGGAAACGTTTATTGTAGTCTAGCACATCAGTACCATTTACTTTCAGATTCCACAACTCGGCCTTGAGCTTCTTCATCTCGCCCCTCGGGCAGTACTTGTCTGTCATCTTCTTTTTCAATTCAGTCCAAGTCATTGCATACGTAACGTCATGTCTAACCGTCCTAACATGTGAGTTCCACCATGTTAGAGAAATCCCTAGAAGAGTACAAGTGGCAAACTTCACCTGATTTTCCACTGTGCAGTTACTTATGCTGTAACACCCCCAAATTGGGTCACAGCGGAATAAGGGTCCGGGGCGTGTTACTTCAAGATCAATAGCACAAGATATATAAGAACGACATGAAAAGTCGTTTAAAATGATACATTGGATTTAATTGAAAGACTTAATACAAAAGCATATAGCTTTACTTGTTCATTGTTGAATATTACAAAAGTTGACCATACATTTCCCAAAATATGATGCACCTAAATCTTTAAGCGTGCAATCTAAAATGTAACCCAATGCATCCCTGGCATCCCATGCCTATTGATCTCCTGAAAACATTGCTTAAAAACGTCAACAATAATGTTGGTGAATTCATAGGTTTGATAAATCATAATATGCAGGATCGGTTAGCAGTCACCATCACTTGTTTGAGTGAAAACATATTTATAATTTAAAACATTTTATAAAATATGCTGAATAATGTAATTATAGTTATTCCTGGTAGGGTTTTAGTTTACTCCTGGGTAGTGTTGTAGTTACTCCTGGTAGTTATAGATATTGTACTGGTATTTTTAGTTTTTTTTTTTTTTTTTTTTGTTATTTTTTTTTTTTTTTTTTTTTTTTTTTATTTCTGGTAGTGTATTAGTTATCCTGGTAGTTATAGTTACTTGAGGGTAGTTATAGTCACTCCTAGTAGTGTATTAGTACTCCTGGTAGTTATAAGTTATAGTTATTATGCTGGTAGTATATTAGTTACTCATTGTAGTGTATTAGTTACTTCCTCGTGTTATAGTTTATTTTCTAAAGTCTGACCCGACTATAAATGACCCTAAAATACATTTTCCTGATCGGGTTCTAAAGAGAATTATGCGAAACACTATTTTTGAACACTTTCCAGTTCTGTCGAGACCGTAAACTCGACTGAAACTGGTGCGAAAAAGCAACTCGCATCCGATCTAATGGCAGTGTATTAATTACCAAAAGCCAGATTTTGCCCCAGCTTTTCGACCCGTTATTACTCGCTTTTAGACTTAAAGAACCTCTGCGGGGAAGTAAAAGACCTCCGAACGACTTTCATGTTCGGCCGAAGGCCGATGACGACTTGAAAGTGCCGCAATTTACCATCTTTAAAATCCTTGACAGAAACCATAACTTAAACAAATGCGGGATTTTTATACCTCCGAATAATAACTCGTTTTCGCTCTAAAACCTTTTTTTGTTATAAATCCGTTTGACATAAGTTTCTAACTTTTCGGATCGTGCGTATTATACTACTTTATAAAAAATATAAAAAATAAATGGTTATATATAGGATTTTGACATACTTCTTTGAGTGACCTTGTTGAATCCATTTTAACCTAGCTTTTATACCTTACTACTTTGTTAGTTATCATTTTTAACCATTTAATATGGTACAATACTTTCAACTAATATCCATTTTACATGATAGTAGCAATATCTTCATCATATATAATAGTGTGCAAAATGATCATTACAGTAAAAACTGCTTTTTAAGGTTAAACATCGTAATTGGTGATTCAAGGCTACCATAGAACTAAACTATGCATAAATTGATATTGAAAAGAACATAAAGGGTTCTAGATGACCTTATGGTGTATGTTGATGAGGTACAATGTTATCTAAACCCCTTATTTAGATAAAAATCCAAAGCTTGCACCAAAGAAACACCTAGTTTCCCTAGTATATTGAAACCCTAGCTTCTTTTACTTGATAATCACTTGAATATGGTTAACCAATGCTTGGGAATCACCTTCGAATATCTTAGGATGATGTCTAGGAGTGTATGGGTTGTTATAAAATTTTAGTATGGATTTGTTGGGGCTTGATGGCATGCCGTCGCATAAGAGATGTAGAGGGGAGGTTTTTGTTGGTTTTTTAATAAAGTGTTCATGTGTATGTGTATCTTTCTAGTTACTTGCACCTTATATGTGAAGTCTTGGTCAAAATTTTTTTTTTTTCTACCCAATAGTGTTCAACAAAAACATCTAGAGGGTTTTAGGGATTCTTGTTTTGCATGTCTTGAGTCAAAAGGAAATGGTATGGCCATGTTTTGGAGATAGATGTACAATGACTACTTGGAAGAATTTTTCTCTGATATTTATTTGTATACATAGCTATAAATTTCGGGCTTATGTATGTATACATATAGTATATTTTTATAACTTTTATGTATTGGGTATAAATGTTGAAGCGTAGAATTATTTTTGTGGTTCCGGGAATGCCTAAATGTATTAAATTGCGAAACATAAACGTTTTACGCAACCAATAAAAATAAAATATAAAAAGTTGATTATTACTTTCGTAAAAATAATATATTGCTTGCTTGACGAAATAAGTTTGGTATCCGTTTATGTTAATTATTGATTTTTAGCTTATGCTATTTAACTTATCTATTAAAATTAAAAGCGAACGCGTACGAGAAAAAAAAAATAGTGAATTTAATAGCGTCGTACATTGATCAAAAATACGGATTGTTACAGTCCTTCCTCGTTAAATGAGCCTTGTCCTCAAGGCTCAAGTTGCGACACTTGACGGAATGTACGGGTTCAGAGAAGATGCGGATATTTCTTCGGAATAATGTTGATGACAAGAGTGTTGTATTATTTTTATTTTATTATTGATTATTATTAGTATTATATCTTTTTTTCTGAACGGTGCCACAACGGTCGTGAACAGTAACCCCCAACGGTTACTTTCCCCCTTTTTATACAAAATTTTCTCCTCCATTTCTCCATACAACACTTAATCTTTCACTTACATTTTCTCTTATCCAATCCTCAAAAATGTTGCGCATCATCACGTCTTGGCGATGGCGACCGCGATGCATCGCATTTATCTTGCCTACTTCCCATACGAAAAAGGATTTCAGTATTTGGCCTTTATTCTAGCAATTCTCGTGCCCCTCATCGTTCTTGCAATCGGCGTAGATCTCTTTTGGAAGAAATAGATATTAGGGGAGGTTGTAATAAAACTTGTATTTCTTTATGTTTTCTTATGTAATCTTATTTCTAAGATAATAAATGGATGTTGTGGCAATAAATCTATTTGTTACTTTTATTTATGCCTTTCGATAATTTCGTTACCACGCTTGGTAACTCGTTTGCATTTCCCTTCTAAATTGATTTAACTTGGGTGTTTCAAGATTTGTGATGTTGGTTTAATATTTATTGTTGCGACCAAGGCTCGGCTCCTAGTGGGTTTATTTGTTCCCTTAGGTAAACGTGTCTGTTGTAAATTTTTTTTTGTTGTCGACTTTATTAGTAAGGTGGAGTGAATGTCTTCTTAGTGTACGTTATAATTCGATTCCGAAGGAACGCGTTTTTTGAATACGCACACAAAAGTTGATGCGAATAGAAAATTGTTTCTGACAAGAAGTTTTAAGGGACTTACTCTCAGCTTGTGCATGGTCCTTCTGAATTATTACTAGTTTGATCGGCTATGTATATTTGAAGGCTAACGATGCGATGCTCATTTTCGTCAAAATTTGTGTTATAATTTCCTAATAATCGTGGTAGTGATTTGTCTAAAAACTTATAGAGAGTTAAAGTAGAATTGACGTTTTCATAATATGTTAATTTGATAGATACTTGAAATCATTCAGTACAACAGAAATTGAAGCGAAAGTACAATAGAAATTTAAGCGAGAATTCCTAAAGGGATAAAGTCTAAGCATTGATATCATAAATTGATCAGGATAGTCGATATTTATATAATTGATCGATAGAAATAGATATTGATATGTCAAAAGATAGACGTAAGAGATCGAATTTAAACAAAGTATTATATATCTAAAGATTTATATATATGCAATAAGGGACATCGAGTAAGTAAGGATCAGGGAATACGCGCGCGTGGATATCGGATAGCGATGAAGGATTCTGTATTTAAAAATGAAATAAAAGAAAACCTTTAAACATTGGGGTGCTACGTCAAAGTACAAAAATCAAGATATAGAAAACGACCTTAAATGGACGTTAAAAATAAGTTTCATTCGATGTCATTACAAAAGATCAGAGTTTTCACGTTAGGTCCCATAGTTTTATTAAAAAGACATTAAGATTTTATAAGACAAAAGTTTCATTGAATTTAAGAAATCAGGAATCCTCTAATAGATTCCTACGGACTCCCATCCAAGCTTAGCCCAGCCCCTGAGATTTAAAACATGCTAAAAAGTCAACAAAATGTTGAGTGATTCCTCATAGTTATAAAGACATAGGTGGACCACAAGATCGAAGTATTAGTAGACTATGAACACATTCAATAGTCTAAAAACCTGTATTATTGCCCTAGCTCATGACACCGACCTTAACGTAATAAATTGTATCAACCAGTACTTAGAGGTTTTTGCCCCCAACACGTAATAAGATGTTACAAAAACATCCTACGAATTTTTCTCAATACAGATGTTGCCAAACATCCTACGAATTTTTCTTAAATGTTAAATGCTGTCAATGGTCAACTAGAAACCACAGCCTAGACGGGGATGGTCAGTCCCGATAGATCTATCCATAACATAGCGTATACCGAGGTCATTAACGGTTCATGATAAAAGGGGCTTTAAATGGCCAATACGGGTACTTAGGCCATAATGTAAATCAGGAACATAGAATCACGTTTTAAAACACTTGTGTCCAAAGAAATCAAGCATGTAATCTCCCCCGTATTTAATAAAGCAAGTAGTAGAAAAAGGGGCTACGAACTCACCTTGAGTTCTGATAATCCAAATATCGCAGATAAAGCGTCACGTAAAAGATCGAATGCAACCTAAATTATCATAGGTCGTATAAGTACTAATCACATTGAGTAATCTCTACCATGCATAAGTCTATTTAGCCAATCACCATCTACTTGTTTGAGTGAAAACATATTTATAATTGTAAAACATTTATAAATATCTGAATAATGTAATTATAGTTATTCTGGTTAGGGTCTTAGATACTCCTGGTAGTGTTGTAAGTTACTCCCTGGTGGTTATAGTTATTATACAGTAGTATATTAGTTTACTTCCTGGTAGTGTATAGTTACTCCTGGTAGTTATAGTTTTTACTGTGGTCAGTATTTTAGTTACTCCTGTAGTGTATTGTGTGTTGGTTCGTATTAGTTACTCCTGGTAGTTATAGTTATTACTGCTGGTAGTATATTAGTTACTCCTGGTAGTGTATTAGTTACTCCTGGTAGTTATAGTTATTACTGCTGGTAGTATATTAGTTACTCCTGGTAGTGTATTAGTTACTCCTGGTAGTTATAGTTTATTTTCTAAGTCTGACCCGACTATAATGACCCACTAAATCACATTTTCATGACTCGGGTTCTAAAGAGAATTTATGCGAACGTTTTTTTGAACAACTTTCCAAGTTCTGTCTCGAGGACCCGAAACTCGACCAAAATGGGCGAAAACGCACTCGCATCAGTTTTATGCTGTGTATTAATCTACCAAAAAGCAAGATTTGCCCCGCCTTTCGACCGTTATTACTCGCTTTTAGACTTAAAGAACCTCGCGGGGAAGTAAAACGACCTTCCGAACGACTTTCATGTTTCGGCCGAATTGCCGAAACAGCTCGGAAAGTGCCGCAAATACCATCTTAAAATTCTGACAGAAACCACTAACTTAACAAATGCTGGATTTTTATACCTCGAATATATACCTCGTTTTCGCTCTAACTTTTTCGTTATAAATCCGTTTGACAAGTTTCTTACCTTTTCGGAATCGTCGTGAATCATACTACTTTATAAAAATATAAAATAATGTGTTATATATACGAATTTTGGACAGAATCTTTGAGTGACCTTGTTGAATCCATTTTTAACCTTGCTTTTATACCTTACTACTTTTGTAGTTAATCATTTTTACACCAACTTAATATGGTACAATACTTTCTCATCCCTTTTAACATGATATTAGCAATATCTCAACATATATAATAGTGTGCAAAATGATCATTACAAGTAAAAACTCCATTTACATGTTAAAAATCCTACATGGTGATTCAAGCTACAATAGAACTAACATATGCATAAAATGAATATTGAAAGAACATAAAGGGTTCTAGATGACCTTATGGAGTATGATGATGATGATAATCAAGTGCTAAACCCTTGTTTAGACTTAAAATCAAAGCTTGCACAATGAAAACCCTAGCTTCACTTTTCTTGATTAATACTTGAAAAAGGTAATCCAATGCTTGGAAACACCTTAGAATATCTTAGGATGGATGTGTATAGATGTGTATAGGTTGTAGAAAAATTGATATGGATTTGGTATGGTTGTTGTTTGTAGCCGTGGGGTATGAGAGCACCAAAGGAGAGAATTTTGAGTTTTTGCTTAAGTGTAAATGTTATCTATGTTTTATCTTACTAGGAATACATGTATATAAGATGTCTTGGTCAAAAAGTATGCATAAGCTAGTCAAAAACATGCCCATGGTCTTAAGGAAGACTTGTAGGCTTGTCTCTAGTCAAAGGAACATGGTATGGGTGTTTTTAATGAACTAGTGAAGTACCAAAGCCAAGTGGTAAGATTTTTCTTTATATAACTTTGTATAAATTGCCATAATTTCGGCATATGTATGATACATATGATATATTTTTGTAACTTTTATGTATTGGGTATAAATGTGGGTATTTGTTGAAGCGCAGAAAAGTTTTGGTGGTTCCGGGAATGCCTAAACGCAATTTATCGCGAAACGTATACACTTTACGTATCCGATAAAAATAAAATGAACAAAGTTAATAATTATTCTCAAAATAATTATATAACCCTTGCTTGATGTAAACGTTTAATTGTTTGATGCCCGTTTACATTGAACGCTAATTTTTAGCTTACGCGATTTAGCTTAACATTTACGATTTAAAGCAAACGCGTACAATACAAAAGGTACATTGTGGATTTATCGACGTCGTCAATGACTTGAAAACACAGGGTGTTATATATGCGAAACACGGTTTCCATCCTCTCAAACCATTAGGTCAATTTGACCACTACTTCTGTGCCTTTGAAAAATAGAGGTTGGCACTTCATAAAGTATTGGTAAGTGCATTCTCGAGCAACGCGTTCAGTTCTTCTGACACCCATTCCTGAATTATAGCTGTCATTGCCATTCCTGCTCCTGTCAGTATCACGTGCTGCTAAGGCATTAGCAACACCTTGGTTGATCAATGCCCTAAGTTGTTCATTGGTGACAGATGTGGTTGTAGTTGGTGTGGCTGGTGTTAGTCTGGTGGTTCTTTTCCTTGGTGCCATTTTCTTCAAAATCAAAAGAAATTATAATACAGGTCAGATTTCATAAAATCTTAAACGCGACATGACTGCTATAACAAGCAAAATTAAACTTATATAAGTATATTATATAAGACCAGTAGTAATATACGTACTATAATATAACACGTATATTAATCATGTAAGCGCGTATTGTGTGCAAATAAGCAATTAGTGTGTCTGCACCTATCATACAAGTATTTATATAGTGGTTTTATCACTATAATTATTTCACATAATGCCTCTAGGGATTTACTCCTATCTCACGAGTCCTAACCATCCTTGAGGGAATTTATCAAACACCTCGATTTGTGTAACAACCTGTCATGGCTCAATCTCGCAACTCATCAAACAAGAACTGTCTTGAGATTCAGTCATGAATTGTTACACATCTCGACCTAGTTAATAAATTTACTCGACGATGGACAATACTCGAACCTTTTACGTTCATCTAACTTCACATAGTTATCATATTGCATGTATATCATGTATGTCCCGTAAAAATCTTTTGAAAATGTGATCGTTGAAAGTGGTCATAGTCTAGGTAAGATACGCAACCTAGTTCTCTATAACCTTGGCTCTGATACCAATCTGTAACACCCCCAAAATTGGGTCGCAGCGGAATATGTTTCCGGGAGCGTTACTTCATAATACCATTGCACAAGTCATGAGAGAACGACCTCTAAATGTCGTTTGAAAAGTATTCTTGTATTGTTTAGACTCCAATGCACATCATATAGGCCAAGCATCTAATTCACCTAAGAAAAACATGCTTAAAAGTGTCAACATTAAAGTTGGTGAGTTCATAGGTTTTTGTACAAATAACTGTAAATCCCAAAACTATATATATAGGTTTACTGTGTTACAAGTTTCGCCCATACAAGACTTGCAACGCATAAACCTACATATATAGGTTTCCTTAAAATATATATAATCCCAAATTGTTTCCAATATATATTGTAATGAGCACAATATCCCAAAAATGTTTCCAAGTTTGATTTGCCACTTTATTCAAGGCAACGTAAATATTCATATGAGTATAAAACAATGATTATGATTACTCTAAGTTTACGAAACCGCTACGTAGACTCATATAAGTATGCCACTTTATTCAAGGCACCGTAAGGTTCAGTTCATCAGTATATCGTTATTCAAATCCGACAATGTTATAACGTTCGTTAGTTCGATCTCGAACTAGTGATAGCTAGTCACCCGAACGGGAGTAGTCAACCCCCAATAGATCTATTTCATAACACTCGCGCTTACCCTCCAGGTAATTAACAGTTCAATCCACTTAAGCTAATCCGTAATCATTCGGGGTAACAGTTAAGAAATGTCCTTGTTTTCGAAAATAACGTAAACAAGCAATATATCCAATTTGTAAAACGAATTTCAAATGCACAGGTAATGAATTCAAACCAATCATAAATTTGTAACAAGCATGTTCTCACCCCAAAAACATAAGTAAAATCAGTAAAACGTGGGGCTATAAACTCACCTCGAGTGAGTTAATCAATAATATACTTCACAACTGAAAATGCGTCACTAAAACGCCCGAATGCAACCTAAACAATTATAGGTCGTATAAGTACTAATAACATTGGGAAACTACTACCATATATAATCCTATATAGCTACATCACCATCTAATCGTTTTAGTGAAATCGCGTTTATAAAGTAAAAACGTTTATAATTGCCTCTTTAGTAAAAACGACATAACTTTCGCGTTTTAAGCCCGATTTTGACGTTTCTTGTGCCCACGCTTTCGTATTAAGACGAGTTATCAATATTTGACATTTTCAAAATTTGGAACTTACTGGTGAACAGTAATTTTTACTGTTCACAACAGACCCTAAGTTTATTTTTATCGTTTTAGTTGTCGAAAACTCGTAAATGTCGTATCTTATTCGTTATTGCTTCGTTTTTAGCGATTCTTTCGAGCACGTCTTCGTTTTTAAAAGCTCTATCATATAAATGATGTTTTCATAAATAAAAGTCCCTGATGAACAGTAACTTTTTATAAAATTTATTTTATAAAAGTTTAATTAACGTATAACTTAAAATTAGCGTATCTCCTTCGTTATAAATCGGTTTTTCGAGTTCTTTACATGCCCACGATCCTTGTGACATGTAGTATTTTATAAAAATATAAAATAAATACTTTAATTTCGTATTTCAAACAGCCCCTAAAATAATTTTTGATAAAAATGTGTTTAAAATCTAATTTTGTAACTTTTAAGCTTAATCATCTTGTTACAAGTCCATTACAACACTTATTATTACATGTCTTGCATTCCTAGGGTCCTTAGTTCATCATTTGTCCAAATATTGTCCAAGATAACAAAATCATTAAGTCCTTATATCACTTTTGCTTATGAACTTATTAAGTAAACTTTAAAAACCCTAATTTGTATATACACTTTTTATACTTAAACCAACATGGTACAATACTTATATATCCATTATGACATGATATTACCATCAACATAACATGTGTAAAAGTGTACATAATAATGATCACAAGTAAAAATATGTCTTACATGTTCAAAAGTATCATAAATGGTGATTTTGCTAAATAGAACTTATATACACATAAAATGATAATTATGAAAAGATGAAGGATTTTAGATAACCTTAGTATGATGTGTGGTGATGAAAAACAAGATCTACACACCTGTTTAGCAATAAAACCCTAGCTTGCAACTCTTGAAAACCCTAATTCAAGCCAAAACCCTAATCCTTCAATAACTTGCTTAGATACTTGTAAACCTTTAGCCAACCCTTGCAAACACCTTAGGTTATCATAGGACGGATGTGTGTATGCTTGTATGGTCTTATAAAATCAAGTTATGGGTTTGCTATTGAGAGGGTTTTGAGCCGTGGGCTTCACAAGGGAAAAAGGGAGAGATTTTGCTTGTTTACACCTTAGAATGAGAGATGTGTGTGTTTATTTACTAGTTGGTAGCTTTATATACTCATGTAGCTAGTTGATAATAAGTCTAGGTTCGTCAAAAGACATGATGAGGGAAATAAGGAAGACTTCTTGGTCATGGTATGGACTTTGCTTGAAATTGTCATAAGGTTTAATGAGATGTGTTGTACAAATACTAGTTGCAAGATTTTCTTGATATTTCTTTGATATTATATCACCAAATCCGGCCCTATATGAGTATATATGATAATATTTAGTAACTTTTGAGTATTGGGTATAAAAGTGGGTATTTGTTGAAGCGTAGAAAAGTTTTGGTGGTTCCGGGTATGTCTAAACATACTTTATCATGAAACGTAAACACTTTACGCAACCAATAAAAATAAAATGAACAAAGACCATAATTATTCCCAAAATAATTATTTAATACTTGATTGATGTAAACATTTAATTGTTTGGTGCCCGTTTACATTGAACGATAATTTTTAGCTTACGCGATTTAACTTAACGTTTACGATTTAAAAGCAAACGCGTACAATATTAAAAGTACATAGTGAATTTATTGATGATGTCAATGACCCTAAAACACGGGGTGTTATATCAACACCATTGGCATTTATCTACATTTTTAAGGTTTGTTCATTGACATGTCGAGATGTTATGGTTATACATTAGACGTTCAACAGATAAGTCGATATGTTATGGTTATACATTAGAGGTTCAACTGATGAGTCAAAATGTTATGGTTATACATTAGAGGTTCAACGGATGAGTCGATATGTTATGGTTATACATTAGACGTTCAACAGATAAGTCGATATGTTATGGTTATACATTAGAGGTTCAACTGATGAGTCGAAATGTTATGGTTATACATTAGAGGTTCAACGGATGAGTCGATATGTTATGGTTATACATTAGACGTTCAACAGATAAGTCGAGATGCCCTACCAAATACTCCCGCCAAAACTCCTGCCAAAAACTCCCGCCAAAAACTCTCGCCAAAAACTCCTTCCAAATACTCCCGCCAAATACTCCCGCCAAAAACTTGCGCCAAAAACTCTTTTATACCATAAAAGCAGATACTATCACAACCACAAACATATCACACACTCTTACCATCACAACCACAAAAAGATGGTGAAGATGGTGCCACATGAAGCTTTTGCGTGTAGGTGTGCAGAAGGAGATGTAGTTCTCCGACAATCGTATAAACCTGAGAGTTACGGTAAACTATACTATGCATGTCCAAAATCAAAGGTGAACAATCACATGTTTTTTATTTGTGTAATATATAAATATTCTGGTTAGTTGTTAAAAGAATTGATTTCTTTACTATTTAACAGCCTCCGAAACATTTTGGATGTGGATTTTTTTTATGGAAAGAGACCCGACTTCGTGAATTGATGAGTTCTCCTGGAGCTCCATCGACTCCAAGTTACTCTGCAGGACATTCAACACCTCCAAGCTATTCTTCAGGACCTTCAACGCCTCCAAGCTATTCTTCAGGACCTTCAACACCTACAAACTATTCTCTAGGATCTTCAAGAAATAGAGAGTGCTCAAACTGCAAGCACTTGCGTGGAAAGATAAGTGTACTCAAGGCAACAATGGAAATGCATATGCATCCGGAACAACATACAGTTAATTCGGCTGCACTATTTCACGAAGTTCTCAATGAAATGGAAAAACTTGATTTGGAGTAGTTTGTCATTTGCAATGTAATTCATATGTTTTATTGTATGTGAAGATTTTGTTTAAACTTTTATGATATGAATGTGTTTATGTATAATGATATTATCTCAACATGCCAATGGTACAAACATTAACACACATTAAAAACGTATTAATATTTTTTGTTAAAATATACGGAATATCGGACCGAAACGAACCTAAAAACGTAGTTTAGTTGAAAGACAACAAAGTCAAATACTATCCCCGGTGACATGTCGCCGGGGAAACTGTCCAAAATAACTAGAAGCCTAATTTCGTAATATAAAAGCCCAAACCAATTGACACTAATTATTTTTTTAAATTAACGTAGTATCCCCAGCGACATGTCGCTGGGAAAAATAGTGTCCACGTCACCTCAAACGTAATTAACACTAATTATTTTTTTTAAATTAACAAGTGAATCCCCAGCGACATGTCGCCGGGGAAAAGTAAGCGGGAAAAATTCCCGCCACGTTTTACGTAGAAATATTTGGTCAAAACTTAACGACATATTCCTCGGCGACATGTCACCGGGGAAAAGGTCATAATTGTTTGACTAAAAAGTCTACGAGAATTGGTGCCACGTAGGACCCATTTTTGTCGTTTAGTGCATATTCCCTAGCGACAAATGTCGCCGGGGAAAACACCGTCACCTGTTCCCCTTTTTCTTGTAGTTTGTGTATTATTTCACATCTTTACAAGTAGACGATTTTCCTTTATTTGTTGTGTAGGTTAAAGAGGTATGGTTGTTGATATCAACTTAAGTTGTATGTCATTGCGATTTTAAACCATCATTGAAGTTAAAACGTATGGGTGTATATAAAATTTTCCTTGTATATTAGATGTCTTAATTGAAAATTACATCGGACGTACCATCACTAGAACTTGATATTCAACAGACCTTGTCCATCCTTTAATAATTTGATAATTGTTCAATGGTTTTAATGGTATGTTATTTTGCTGACTATTAAGCTTTATTTCTCGTTCAAACACAGAAAATGGCAGCACCCAGAAAATTTATATTTGGTAGGAACATAAATATTTGTGGTCTAAAATTGTAACTTATAAATAATGTTGTTGTTTTTCGTATCAAGCGAAATTTACCTTGTTAGTTGGATTTTGTTATGTTCCATGGAAGGAATTTGCAGCCCATAGAAGCTTTGCTATCTCCCATAGTTGTTTACTTCTCTTTATCTTATTATAAATTTTGAAGATTGTCAACTTAGATTGTTTTTGTAAACTTCTAAGTTACATAGTTTTGGTTGCATCCTGTAAGATGCATATTTTGCTTAACAGAAAGCGTTGTAGCGTGCTTATGCTACTTAATTTGCAAAATCATTCTATGGTTGCACAAACATACATCAACTGAATAATACTTGTTACATTAAGTAGACAGTGATCTGTGCATGGATTTAATTTTGTTACTATTTATAGGTGTATTGGGAAATCCAAATGCGCATTCAGTGGAACATAAATACCAAATTCGCCAAGGAAGGTAAACATAAAATACCCAATTTTACATTTCTCGCTGAACAAAACATAACATAAGCTCATTATTTTACCGACAGTGGATGTTTAATATTTAACAGGAGTGAAAGTTATATTTTTGTCTGTAACTGTGTATCTTATTTATTAACCTAGTCATGGTGGTAACTTGGTCCTTGTCTTGACTATGAACTCTAAACTTCATTTAGCTTTAGAAGATTTGAAACAAACAAAATAGTAATTAGTTTGAGTAATTGAGTTATTTATTTACTTATTCAACGGAGAAATATTTGAGTTATATGGTGAAACATTAAACCGCCATGCCGTCAGTTTATCTTGCAAGTAGTAATTAGGAGTTATATGGTGATGTTAGTTTCTTTCAAATGCTATTCCCATATCACATTTTCTTAACTGTTAAGACTGACTAATGAACCTGGATACATTTTTTCAGGTTGAAAATGAGCAAGTTTATGCTCAAATAACTTTACTACCCTATCAAGATGTGAGCACGTTCAATCTACTTCTTATATAAAGGAAGGTTTGGCCTAAAAATTCTCCCCCCAAAACCCCTAATCATAAAACACGTGTATTTACTGATTTTTATTAACCGTTCGATGAGTTCCTACCCTAAACCCTCAATATAATACACCCGCCCCCAAATTACTTACCCTAAACCTTCCCCAAAATTTTCTGTCATAATTAATCTACCAAATACCTTACAATATATGATCCATCTGTATTATTATACCACAAACATACACACAATCACAATTATGAATCAAGTTTATAAACCCTTTACCAATTTTGTAAGTCATAATAAAGTAAAAATTTTGATCCTAATTATGAGTCCGATACTCTGTTATTTTGGAAATTATTATTTCTCCATCTTATATTCGTAAAAGGTTACAGGTAAGTTTTAATTTTTGTGTTTTTTTAATTGGTTTTTTTTACATATGATATGCAATGTCTAATGATAAGGATGATTCATTTAGATAAATTATATTGGTTGCAAATTTGAAATAGTTGGGATAATAACAGATTCAAATAAACCATCACAATTCAAAAATTGTAACTATATTCCATGAATGACCTTGGTATAACATTTGTTATTAATTTATCGACCGATCATATGACTTTATGGATCCGTGTATGGTGATTATGGCTTCCGCGTGTGTATCATTATGCATGTTAATTTAATTATGTAATTATGTTTTTACAATTGTGGAAAAATCATGTGTTTTAAGCATTCTTAAAAAGCCAATATAAAACTACCCCATATGGCATTTTTATGTGATTTTTAGACCATACGAAGGTCTTAAAAGATAGTTCTTATGATCTTAAAAGATGGTATACATAATAATATGCATAATCATTTACTCTTTTCAGGGGGCTTATGTAGAATCTACGACCTGTGATTCAAGAGAAAAACGAAAATGTCATTACAGAAATCAAAACAATGAGAATGAAAACCCTGTGAATAAAAATATTCATGTATCAAAAGGCACCAATTTTGGTAACACAAGTCCTGCTATTCAGTTATCAAGAGCTCCTCTATCAAATATTACATCATGTAAGTAAATTATACTATTAGTTTTTTATAAAGTTTATCTTCCATAATCAAGTTTATCTTAAAAATATATTTGTCTGAACGTTCTGAGTTGGTCTGAATACACCCATGAGTTAACATTAAGAAATTAATTTTATCTAAAATATAAGCAAAGATAACAAGATACATTAGCGTTACAAGTTTTTTGCTACGCTTACAGGGTATTGTTGACCTTGACTTAAGAGGTTTATGAAGATTTTCTTATGCATACTCAAGACAAGAGCTATTGGGGAAATGTCAATCCTATTGGTAAGATGGAGATGTTCCGCTTCTCAAACAACACAAGGTTGTTTACTCATTCTTTTTTTTCTCGATTCGTATAAGTTGCAGAATCTTTGGTTGACACCAACAAATCCTACCGCCTTGACCATTATTATTTGTGTAGTGATATTTACACATAATATTTTACCTCAGCTATAAGATAATCCTAAACACCTCTTAATTCAACTAGAAAAGCAATCTTAAATGCCCCTTATTTCTGAAGTAAAACAACCCCAAACTTTCTGGACCGACCACAACAGATTTATTATTAGAATAATGATTTTGAGCTGACAGGTCACAAAGAAGTTAATGAGCTGAGAGGGCCTCAATGTTACGCATATTATGAATGAGCTAAATGCTGATGCAAAGATGTTAATCAAGTTTATCTTAAAATATATATTTGTCTGAACGTTCTGAGTTGGTCTGAATACACCCATGAGTTAACATTAAGAAATTAATTTTATCTAAAATATAAGCAAAGATAACAAGATACATTAGCGTTACAGGTTTTTGCTATGCTTACATAAGTGCATCCATTTTAGGTACAAACTGCTATAGTTCATGTATATCTTTTATGAAACAATGGTTTTTTTGTCACACGGACATGTTATAAGTGTATGCGCACTTTTTAAAACTCACAATCGAATTTGTTGCACCGCGAACAATTGCCAACTATTAGCTCCTCTTATATTAAGTGCATCCACTTTAGGTACAAACTGCTATAGTTCATGGATACTTAATTTGTTCACACCTGTGGATTATATTGTTTTGCATATCACTATTGTCTAGGTTATTAATACCTTTGCTCTTTTCTTCCTTTTTCCATGGCAGGATATGGTATTGACACAAGGAAGTACCTGATGTTTGTCTTCTCATGTTGATTTGCTGTAACTTTGTACTGGAGTCTAATAGCTTAGTGATGTTACTTTTAAAAGATAAAAATGTTAAGTAGATTTTCTTCTATGGTTTTTTGTGTATGCTAAGATATATGTTTCTCATTACATATCGTATCTCATGTATTGGACATGCTACCTTTTTCTTGAAGTATCAATATAAAACACTTACAGTGATACGTCTTTTTCTGTAAATGATATGTTACGTTATTGTTTGAATATCTATATATTCGTGATTTAAGTTGGAGAGATCTAATATGATAATTTTCAAGAGTGCATTCGTTTCCTGAAGGAGGTTCAGTCTAGCGCTCAGGAACCTTCCAATCGTTTTCATAGCTCTGGGAACATATGGAGTGCTTTTAGGGAGACGGTTCATGTTTTAATAAAGGTTTTAACCCTTCTAATGCGTTTGGTTCTTATATGGTTGTTCATCCTGTTAATATACTTCATTGATGATCAAAACTTTATCTGATGCAGGGGCCACAAATCTATAATGCTTATCAGGCGCAATATTGGTGGTATTAAATATCGCCCTTATATAAGGTAGAAATTCTACATGTCTGACATGATTTGCTATTCTTTTTCTATTCGGAATAATTTCATTTTGAAAAGAGTTTTTCATATTCATTTGCGTATATTGCTTCTCGATTAGCTGGTCTTTTTGACCTTTTGGGTGTATTTACTCCTATGTTTGTCATATAGTAGAAGTTCTTTTGTTTGATTATTCTTTAACATTTATCTAAGAATTTTTTATGGTTTATGCTAAATTATGACATCATTTTTTATGGTTTATTATAAACATGTAATTTACTTTAATGATACCTTAAAAAGTAGGACAAAAGCTATAAATGAGTAACCTACTTTTTGTTTTGTGCTAATATGAGTAACCTACTCTAAAAAGTATCAACATGAGTAACCTACGTTTTTTTCTTGCACATTTATTATTTTTATTTTTAATAATTGATTTTTTTTAATTATTTTTTGTTTTTTATTAATTTTTTTGTAATACATTCTTTTATGTTTTTTTTTCGAAAAGTGCAAAATACATCCTTATGGTTTACTCAAAAACTGTCTCACGTGTCTCGTCTTTTTGCTTTCACGGGGATGTATTGTTAACCTTTTCATTTTTAAAACATTTTTTTTTAATTTTTAATTTTTTTTTCTTTTCGTGCGTTATTCATAATAGAAAATTTTTAAAAAGAATTTTTAAAATTTTTTCGTACTTGATTTAAAAACAATATTAATTCGTTTTTTATAATAACGTATGAAAAAAAAATTTACTTGGTAAAAAATTTACTCTTTTATTATATTTTTTTTCGTACGTTATTTAAAAAAAATTGCGTACTTTATTTTAAAAAAATTAATACTTTATTTTCTAACGTACAAAAAAAGTTTTTTACTTGGTAATTCTCTTTTTTAAAATAACGTAAGAAAACTAAAATTAAGTTTAAAAAAATATTTTTTTTACAAAATAATAAAGTTGATTTTAACTTTGATGTACACATGGCATCCTTGGTGGCAGCTGAAGTGTACAAGAAAAAAAATGGTTACACATTTTGATGACTTTTTGAAATTAAGTTACTCATGTTGATACTTTTTAAAGTAGGTTACTTATAGTAGCACAAAACAAAAAGTAGGTTACTCATTTATAGCTTTTGTCCTAAAAAGTATGTTAATAATCTGAATAATTCTTGTAGCTAGCCGCCCATGGGGCGGGCCTTGAATCTAGTTATATATAAATTCCTAAAAAAACATATATGAATCATCTCCAGCTTTTGGTCTCTTATATTTATATTCTTTAATATATCAACAAAGTGAAGTAGTGGTACGTGTTCCTCCTGTGCTGGAGCCTCCATGTTGCAATGTCTGCACGTTTTACAAGATACCTGATACAAGTGCACCTGGTGGATTAAGGAAGCATACTTATCTTTCCGTCCTTGCCACAACCCACCATGCTATTACTTCTGGACTCATTTCAATGTTATCTACAGACCATTGTATTCATTACCCCTATCTAATTTGTTAACGCGGCTTTAATAATAGTAAAAAAAATGCTAATTATATGTTGTGTTCTTCTTCTTTTGATTTTTAATTTTGCACGAGTTTACTGTGTTGGGTTCTTAACCCAGGGGAAGAGAGATCAAAATCATGTTTTTTAACAAGTCCCTTTTTCTTAATTTGATCTTACACCCACATAAAAATTGACTGTTAATTTAAAAAAAAAATTGTTTTGAAATTAACAGCATTGAATATGACATATATTTGAAACAGGGCAACCCAATCTGCGTTCATCATCAGTTTTGATAGATACCACAAAGCACAAAATCATAAGCCTTGTGTCGGAATGAAGTTCATGATGTGATTTGAGAGTGAAAGGGTTCCTAAAAAGAATATATGAATCCTTCTAAGCTTTTGTTGGCATATATTTATATTCTTTTAGTAATCAGCAAAGTGAAGTAGCGGTACCTGTTCCTCCTGCGCCCGAGCCTCCTTGTTTCAATGTCTGCGCGTTTTACAAGACAACTGATACAAGTGCACCTGGTGGATTAAGGAAGCATACTTATCATCATTCCGTCCTTGCCACAATGCACCATGCTATTACTTCTAGAACTCATTTAAATGTTAAAACATTATTAAACACTGCCATTTTTTCACGGTTGTTGAGAGTGGCTCCGACGAGCGGGTTTGGGCCCGGTATGGTGCTTTCAAGTACCTACTCCTAGTTTTCTATGTGTTCCAATGAATTATTAGATATGTCGTCAAATGGCTTGTTTTCATTGTAACTTGAATCTTAGCAATTTTAGGTGACAAGTTATTTATAATTTCGAATTGGTTCTTTTTCTGAGTTTGCATATTGCTATTATGGGAAATAAACCACCTGGATTCAAGTATTTAAATCGGTGTCTAACTGTGTTTCAAACTTATTTCAAAAAACTATTTCAGGTTCACTGGGGATAAGCGTGTGATGGGGTGGTGTGGGGGGACAATCACCAATACTCCCTTACATAAGTTTCACCATGGGAAATTGAACTCAACCCTTCACACAGGTTCAAGTCCCTTACAAGGTTTCACCATGGGAAATTGAACTCAAACCTTCACACAGGTTCAAGTGGAATTGTTGTTTAGGACTAAAAAGACTTTTATGCTGGGACAAAAAATCTGCTTGTGGCTGGTCTTTGTTATAAAACATTTTATTTTATGAGCTATCTTTCCAGTAGAATCTTTGTTTGGGGTTGAAGGGTAGTGTTGCTTTCTTTTCTATGGCCCTTGCATGTGTTTAGTTTACTTTGACATTCCCTATTTCCGTATATGCACAAGACAAATGGTTTTGGTATATTAGCATTTAGCATTAAATCTCTTCTACACATTAATTCGTTATTCCATCAGCACCTCCCGTTGGTGATAACATCTCTGCACGTCTATATATGTGTCTTTTACGTTAATATTAAACCTCATTGGATCTCTAATTCCTATATATGTATATGTTTATATATATATATTAGCCTCAAGGCCCGCTTGATGGGCAGCTAGCTTTAAAAAAATGTTAGAAATCTAAAAGTTGGGATATAATTGCTAATATAAATGACGTTAAATGATATCATATTAAACACAAAAAAGTTAAGGTAAAATCTCATTTACAAAACATCCAAAAGGAAAACTAAAATAACCGTTATTGTTTAAACACCATGTAACACCCCCAAAATGGGTCGCAGCGGAATAAGGATCCGGGGCGTGTTACTTCAAGATCAACAGCACAAGATATATATAAGAATGACACAAAAGTCGTTTAAGTTGATACATTGGATTTAAATAAAAGACATATTACAAAAGCTTATAGCTTTACTTGTTCTTTGTTTAATATTACAAAAGATGACATAGATTTCCCAAAACATGATGCACATAAATCTTTAACAGTGCAATCCAAAACATAATCCAATGCATCCTTGGCACCTCGTGCCTATTGACCTCCTGAAAACATTGCTTAAAACGTCAACAAAAATGTTGGTGAATTCATAGGTTTATGTATTTAAATTATGCAGGACCGCAAGACTTTCCCGTGATGTTACAACATATGCCAACAATCACAAAACCAGATTACTGTTGCACTAAGCTCATGACACTGAAGCTCAACCTATATTTGCTATTTTAGCAGTTATTTTGCCCGTACAGATGTTGTAACCCGCAACATCCAAGTCCGACATGGTCAACGTTCGTTCCCAGTGATAGCTAATCACCCAAACGGGGAGGTTAATCCCAATAGATCTATTTATAACATTCGCGCTCACATAATGCAATTAACAACTACATCTATGCAATTGACAGTTCATGATAATGGGCTCAGGAGGGTTATCGCTACTTAGGCAAACACATAATCAATATATTTAAAACACTTGCGTCCAATTTATAAAACAAAGCATGTTTTCACCCCAAATAATAGTAAATCAGTAAAACTGTAAAAGTGGGGCTATGAACTCACCTTGAGTACAGATAGTCCAAATAATCACAGATAAAACGTCACGCAAGACGATAGATGCAACCTATTTAAATTAAGGTCGTATAAGTACCGAGTACTTTAATTAATAACATTGAATATAATCTTATAGTTGTTACATCGTACTATCGTTCGGGCTATCATAATTAAAGAGGTCATGACATGACGTACGAGGAGTTAGGACACTTTAAATCGTAAATCCAACAACTCGTCGATACGCCATCCGAAGAGGCCTCATTATGAAACTCCCTAGTATTATAGCACTTTGATAACCACGTAATATTCTATATAGCATAATCACCGACTAATCGTTTTAGTAAAATAATATTTATAAAGTGAAAACGTTTATAAATATACTTTTCGTAAAAATGACCTAATTTGGTCGTTTTAAGTCTGTTGCTCGCGTTTCTTACGCCCACGTCTTCGTAGTAAGACGAGTGATCAAAATATTACATTTTCAAGTTTTTGATATTCTGCGATGAATAGTGTTTTTACTGTTCACAACAGCTAGTTAGTCGTTTTAGGTTTTAATTAGCGTAAACTTGTAATCGTAATAACTTATTCGTTTTAATCCCGATTTTAGTGATTCCTTCGAGTACGTCTTTGTTATTGAAAGATGTATTATATTTTATAAAGTTAAGTCCACTGATGAATAGTACTTTTTACTGTTCATAGTTTATAAAATTACTTTTATAAACTTTAATTATCGTAAACGTCGTAGTTTATTCGTTATAGTTTTTCGTTATAGTTCCGTTTTTAGCGATTCTTTCGAGTACGATCTCATAATAAAAAGTTTATTATCTTTTTTTAGATGTTTTAATAAATATTAGTTTCTGTAATGATAGTAACTTTATAAAATAGATTTATAAAAGTATTTTATTGTCGTAAACTCGTAATTATCGTATTTTGTCGTTATTAATCGGTTTTTGAGTTTCTTTCATTTGAATCATCTCGAGGGACGTATTATTATTATTTTATGTCAAACTTACTGTGTGAGATTCGAATTTAAAACAACCCCTTAGTATTTATGTGTATAACTTTATAAAAACCTTGTTTTATGTTTTATTTAATTTAGTAGTTTAACATAGAAACCCTAATAACTATTTTTAACACATGTGATACTTATAATAATGTCCAAGTTCATCCATAGTCATTATAAAGTCATTGTAACAAGTTTAACAAATTATTTTCCATTACTTTCACTTGTGAAAATTAAGAAACCTTTTAAAAACCTAATCTTAACACTAAACGTGTTTTATACTGAAACACTTGTTAACTTTACTTATACATTCATTTTTTCCATGATTTTTATATCCATATGTCATAGAAAAAGTAATTAAATCATGACATTAATGATAACACTTTTTTACTTATTTAACAATGCCCTATAAAGGTAATTTAGCCATTATTTAACATATTAACAAAAAATAACTGATATAAAAAGTATGAAAGGAATTAGGAAGACCTTAGAATGATGTATGAGATGTGTAAATAAATGCTTTTCCCGTGTTTAGACTCAAAACCAGCTTACAAGCTTATATTACCCTAGTTTAGGTTTGAAACCCTAATCTTCAGTTTCTTTTTCAATCCTTGCAATGAGTAGCCAAGGCTTGAAAAATCACTTTTGTATGCCCTTAGGATTGATGTGTAAAGGGTTGTATGGATTGTGTAAAAGTTTTGTATGGATTGCTTAGGGTTGCTCTTATTGTGGTGTGGGCCGTATAGAGAGAAAATGTGAGAAGTGTGATATTTTGTAAGGTTAATGTGTTTGTATAAATTCACTGCATGCATGTAATTATATATAGCGGAGTATGTAGATATTCTCGTTGACAAAGTTGACTAGAAAGTCCAAGGGGGGCCTTTAGCGTGGTTCAAAGGGACCAAAAAGGAGGGAAAACAAGGACTTAATGGGTTTATGGTCGTGGTCCTTCTAATGGGAATCATCCTATGAAGTTAAGGACTTTTGTTTCACTATGCTTTTTTCTTATTAATTTGTATTGTTTAATTTTGTATATAAAAGAACAAGTGTAAGTAAAGTTTTATATAAATATGTAATGTGTAGTTTTTATTTAAAAGTTACTTGTAATTGTCTTGGATCAATTTGTACTTATACATTTATATTAGGACATTGTATATGTATGCTCATATACATAAAGTTTTATAAACTTTGATCGTTATATATAAATGTGGGTACTTATTGAAACGTACGTTAATTTTTAGGGTTCTGGGAAAACCTAATAGTCATTTATCCGCGAACGTAAACGTTTCACGTATCGTAAAATAACTTGTGAAACGTTAGTCATTATTCTTTAATATAATTGCTTAACCCTTGTTTGATGTAATACATTTAAATTGCTTGATGCTCGTTTTCGTTAACTGTTCATTTTTAGCTTACGCGATTTAAGAACGTAACGATTTCCATAAAACCAGCGGACAATACTAAAATTAATGGATGTCTTTATTAACGTCATACATTGTCCTAAAACACGGGGTGTTATATAAGATGCCTGATATTCTTTGAGTATTCAAAATGGGCAACACCTTTACGTCTATTTTAAATAGAATTAAAAAGATGTCAGTGAATTCTAGCTAGGCCGGAATCCCCACATTGAACCTCTCAAGAATATTGTCCTTATAATGTTTTTAACTTCAAAACAAATCCATATTGGTTCACATTCCAAGAACCTTATCCAACAAGACAACAACTAATGAAGTTCATGTCAAATCTTGACTCCAACATATCATTAGTGAAATTTTTCATCTTCTTATCACATCAAGTGATAATTATGCCATCTATGTATAAACACAAGAGTACATATATACTATCGATCACAAATACATCCATTAATTTCAAATCCACATTCTTACATGATATGGTGAAAATTGATGTCCTTGTTTAGGAGCTTTCTTATGCATATAATGATCTAACAAGCTACAAACTTTGCTTCTAGTCTAGAGGAGCCATGAAAACCTAAGGGGGTTTTGGTTCATGTATAGTACTTTTCTAAATCCTCATTTTGAAATGTCATTTTCACATCCATTTGATGAACTTCTCGATTTCTTAATGCGGCAGTAACAAGTATCATCTTAACTAAGGTTATTCGCATAGAATAAGTATCAAAGTAACATAGACCTTTTTATTGTAAAAATCCTTTGATTTCTAATCTTGCTTTGTACTTGTCAAAGGTGTCATCGGCTTTCATCTTCTTCTTGAAGATCCATTTATAGCCTAGTGGTTTATAACCCAAAAGTAAATCCACGAGTTCAAGCATGATTTTTATAAATAGAATCTATTTTCACTTTTAATGGCTTCTTTCCATTGAGCCATTCCGAGGAAGTTACCGCTTCTTGATAAGAAGTAGGTTCATTTTCTACCATAAAAGAAATAAAATCGGGTCCAAATGATTTCTCGGTTCTTGACCTTTTCCTTCTTTAGGTTCAACCTTTTCCTTTCCTTCGGTATGCATCTTTATCTCTCATCTTGTAGTCATTATATCTTGTTGTCTCTGATTATGGACACATTGTCATCTATTCTAGTGATTTCCATAATTTCTTCGGTAACAAGGAATATATTTTCAAGAAGGAAGTACTCTTTATTTCGATTATCGTAGCCTTGTGTATATTCAACATTCGCAAAGATAATCTATAAGTACTACTGTTATGGCATATACTAAGAATATGCATTTACAGTTTCAAGGTCAAATCTTTAGAACCTTTAGTAGATATCCCTCCTCACATTGTAAATACTATAAGATTGATATTTTCTCATCCAGAGTTCATATAGAACTATCTTATTTTCTTACAAGGATACTTACTAAAGATAGTAGGCATTGTTTGCTTTCCCCCACATGCGATGGCTTAAACAGGACTTAAGAACATGGCATTAACCATATCTTCTAAGGCACGGTTCTTTTCTTTCAACAATTCTATTATTGGAATATCAAGAGCAATAAATTTATGTCTTAGTCTAAGTGTAGCACATAAATTTAGAAATGAAAACACATATTCACATCTAGTATGACTTTGAACCACCTTGTTTTTGATAATAAGTTGATTCTCAACTTATTTATATAGAACAATCTTGTTTATATCCTTACTCTCAAGTAAGTATAAATAGTAATATTTTGTACCACCATCAACAAATATGATGAAGTACTCATTATTCGCTACCTTAGTAGGTATCTGATGCGGTTGTTGTAAGGGACTTCTACAAGAAGTTTTACAACTCCCTAGGCAGAGTACCTAACCGTTGTAGTAGTAGTATAGGCAAGACTCGGGGGTTGTTATCGTTCTCTAGGGGAATAGGCTGGGAAGGCTTGATCACGGTCTAACAGAATTCTAAGGGTTGAAAGAAGATTATTTTTGTGTTTTTATATTTTATAAAAGCAGGTAAATCTATGGTTTGAGAGGTTGGTTTGGTTTTAGCTATTAAACTAAATAATAAACTATACTAATGGTGATAACAATATAATAAAAATATTATATTCATTTAATTATGTATTACTCCCTAGATTGCTTCTCCTAGTGTTGTTGCTTTGTCACACTTGTGATGATCTATGTAACTATTTCCTAAGTCATGAACAGATTACACGAACATGCCGTCTACTTAATATTCCGTTGAGGCAACGCACAAGTGATGTAGTATGAAGACTATTACAAGGCCCCCAAGAGTATATTAAATGCATTTGAAATATATTAAAAGTGGATCAACCATAAAAGGGGCAAGGTAGTATGAAGACTGTTACCTGATGGTATCCTTTCTACACAATCATGTTTCCCTAGACATATCAACAATGATACAGACAAAAGCTGGTTTTCTAAAGCCTAACATGCATATTCATCACAAGAAGCAACACCACTAAGATCTACATTCTAGGTTTCATACAATCATAAATGAACACAATAGGGAGTTTAGCCAAGCATGTTAAAGATAAAGCAAGAACAATAAATAATCAAACAACAAGACATATTGAATGATTAAGATAATCTTACTTGATTAAAACATGAATTGAAGGAGTTACAATAGGGTTTTGAAGCCCTAAAATCATCCTAATAAGCTGCCAAATGAACTAGGGTTCGTCTCCCTTTTTTACTCTAAAGTTACACACTTAAAACCCTAATTTCGGGTTTGTATATATAGATAAATCGCTGCGACGGCGTCGCGTTTTAATCGTGACGCCGTCATGAAAGAGAATATTCTAGATCTTGGGCTGGGTCGTGCGAGCTGACGCCGTCGTGAATTCTTGTGACACCGTCGTGGGATGAATCGTGACGGCGTCACGTGTATCTTGTGACGCCGTCTCCAGCCGCTGAGAACATAATCTTGAGAGATGTTGGTGTAGGTCCGTAGTCTCGTCCGTTTCTTCTCCAAATGAGCCCAAGTCACGTGTATTTCCTCCAAATGCCTTCCAAATGCTAAATACCTAAAAAGGAACGATTAAGTACCTATTTTGGGCATAAATGCACGATTTAGGGGGTTAAATGACCCCGAAAAAGTGTATAAAATGACACCTCATCAAATACCCCTACACTTGGGATTTGCTTGTCCTCAAGCAAATGGGTTTTTCTACCTAGACAATAGCAATATTAGGGTCATTTAACCTACTCTTTAAAAGTAGTGTACAAACCCAGCCTCTAGCCTCGTAATTAAAGACGGAATGCATACAACTAGCACCGCTAACATAAGTGTTTGGGATTCTCTCTTTCACTCGGGTGTATAATAAATTATAACATAATGGGGAAACGGAAAATCAACACTCATTACCTGTCATAGCATATAAATTACCATAGGCTTGGTAAAGGATCAAACCTCCACCGCTAGGCGCAAGCATTATTCATTACTATCTAAGAGGTCTTTTTAAAGGGTTGTGGGGTGTAGGTGTAAGATAACATATAATGGAAACGGAAATGGATGGGATACATTTGGGTGGCTTTGGGTGAATTTGGAGTGGAAGGGTTAGCTAATTATTTACACGAATACACGCTGGTTTGGTTGCTAAGCCAAGACTCGGACGAAGATATACAAACTCTACACAACTCTACATCAATCTCTTTCTTTTTCTTTTCTATTTTTTTAATAACATAATACATCACAACATGGGGTTTATAACACGTACCCCTACACTTGAGCTTTTACATACTTTACAAATGAACTATTCTATGACCCGATTTGAGGTGGATCAAAATAACATGGAGATCATCTAACAAACGTATGGGGGTATTGACTTAACTTTTCTTCCCCATTCTTCCGCGAAATAAATACTACCATGAATCCCAATCGTCCCAAAATAGTATTTACAAGGATAAGGACTTAGCAACCGTGTACTCAAATAATTAACTTGGGTTAAAACAATAATGTACTAAAAGTGAGTACATACAAGGTAGGCTAAGGCGATTTGGGTGTAACGATTGGTTTAAGGGTGACAATGCTCTTCATTAATAATCTGGAATCCACCAGAAAATTACGAGAACCGTGAAAAAGGATAGGCTCGGAGGGTTGTACTAGGGGTATCCTGCACTAAAAATGAGTGCATGGCAAGGGTGTGGGATAGTTACATGATCGGTGTGACCATCATAACAATTACAAGTTTAAAACATGGGTTAATCCTAATGCCTCTTATCAAGCAAATCCTAATACTTACTATGCGGTCTCGGGATGCATCACAAAAACAAGTTCTAGAATTTAATATACTACCGGTACACTCATATGAATTTTACTAACACCAGACATTCCAGAAAAGGTGACAAGGCAATGCATACATGGCCGTAACGACAGAATAGACATGCACGCCTGCAGATCAACCTTAACTCGAACAAGGTAAAGATAAAATCATCTTTGTTGGGAAATACAAGTCAGAAGGTCAAAGTACTGCTAAGTTGAAGGTCAAAGTACTGCCTGCTTAGTATGAAAGAGTTAAAGTACTGCCTTTAAAAAAGGAACTTACGGTTACATTAGTAATTATCATGTAACAGTTACATTAGTGATTAGTATTAATTAGTATTTGTGTCATACAAGAACTGTACACCTACTAGAGTTATCCGTACGTTTATAAAAGGATCTCTAGGAAGGCATTAGAACGACACAACAACGAAAACAACAAACACAACAAGAAAAAGCATTAGTTAGAAGTATTAGAGATAAGTATTGTATTAGGGATCTGCAAACTTAGGCAGATTCAAG
>BQNB010011594.1:0-81043 GCA_026074375.1 Tanacetum coccineum
TGAGCCATGGGGTATTTAGGACCAAAATGAGCTCGAATTTGATGCTTTTAACCACAAGAATCAACCACGAATCAACACGTAGCTCTGATGTCAATTGTAGGATCCCGTAACACTTCACTTCATAGAATCAAACACGAATTAGAACTAGAAAGGAGAAAGAAGGAGTTGTTCTAGAGAGAGAGTTTAGAGAGAGAGAGATGAGAGAAAAGAGAAATGGAATTATATTTAAAAATGAACAACTAGCTTTTTCTAAATAAGAAAAAACTTATATACCCCATCACGTTAAAGGTACGCGCGGGATATTTAACTAGGACCCGGGATTGGGTTTTGCTTGGGATTAAACCCGAAACATATACAATATTAGATTCACTATCGAGCCTGATTCCCGATAATATCCTATTACAACGTTAACTAATTAGAGACCGAAGCTCCATCGTAGAGTGACCGAGCTTCCTTGTTCGACTTAATAAATTGAGGCTAACATGAAGTAATGCCCCGGACATATTTCCGATGCGACACATTTTTGAGGGTGTTACAGATTGGTATCAGAGCACTGGTTATAGAGAACTAGGTTGCATATTTTACCCTAGACTATAACCGTTTTCACAAGCATTGCATCACATCAAACATTTTCAAAGTGCATACACACTACTTCCTTACCTGCTTAGGTTACTTGTTACATTAAGTGCTTACATGACATACTTATATATAATATATATGCTTGCATTTCTTTTGTGTATATCGTATATTTATTTATATAAGAGTTATTTATATAAATACCAGAACATTTCTTAAGACATTGTGAGTTGCACAATGGTCTCGTTTTACTTCTTAGACATTGTGGGTTGCACAATGGTCTCACTTCGTTCTCAGACATTGTAAGTTAAACAATGGTCTCTAAGAGTATTATTTTTTTCATAGCTTTATACAATATCGTATTACACGAAAACCGTCATAATTTTTGTTTACATGAAATTATGTATGAATCTAAGTATTACAATTCTTGTATGGGCGGGACTTGTAATATGAGGATTGATATGATAAATGCTATGTTAACAAAACCCGTCATAGTTCTGTTTACATGGGATTATGTATGAATCTAAGTATTACAAGTCTTGTATGGGCGGGACTTGTAATTGGAGGATTGATATGATAATTGCTATTTTGGCTCGTTCATAAAGACCTTCATATTATTTACTCTAACCGAGTACTCATTAACTATCTTGAACACTATGTGATTTCCCTGATAGTTTTACTCCCCGTCTCCAAAGACGAGTTTTAAACACTCGTCACATGCTCATTAGAGAACCTGCATCGGTATGTCATTCACCACCTTGAAGGTTATGTGAGTACGCGTATTGCATCGGAAATTATTAAGTATGATGATTTATAATCTGTTTATTTGAAAGGACTGGGACGCCTCTTCATTTAAATAAATAAATTATAAATCACCGAACCATAAGTTTATCAATTCATTATTTACATAAATTGGGACGCTTCTTTATGCAGGTAATGAATTATAAATGAGCGGGCTTAATGATATCCAATATGACACGAGTATGAACTCTAACCCGATAATCACCGAAATCCGTTAGCAAGATATAGAAACACAATCGTGCCTTACCACTCAGCAGAATATTAAGGCCTAACTTGGAACTACCTTATCTCATTCTTAAGTTATTACTTTTGCCGTTACAAATCTTTACGATCATGAACTGTTTGTGGAGCTAACCGACTTGTGCACACTTGAACTAATGGAGTTGATTCGTCCTCGAACTAACGACTGAATATCATATTCCGCCGTCTGTCGCATAAGCTCTCCCGCGAGCTCCTCTCATTTGTTGAACTTTATTCTGGGGATATTGTTTCTCGAAATGTCATCACTCTCCGCATCTCATCACCGTTTGTTATAGTTATTGTCGTCAAGGTTGCTGTTGTTGGGTCCTGGAGCGGTCCCAGCTTGTACAACTTTATCCAATAGGTAATGCAACCCTTCCCCCCCCCTAAACCAGATAAACACCTATCGATGAAAGAGATAATCGAACTATTCATTTCGGGCCACTAGTACGAAGACTTAGGCCGCGATACATCCTAGTACTGCCAAGTAAGTTAAACACTTACATCCATTAGCCTCGTCCGTTATAAATCATCGAACATTACAGATATCAGAAACGAGACTCCGTCCTCGAACATTTAAAACTTTATACAGACATACTCACGCGACTACACTTTCTCCTTCGATGCTTTCACTATTAAGAGACTTTCTTTATGACGCGTTTATATCAGTCATAAGACCTGTAATGATATTTTTGAGATACCTATCTTGATGGATTAGATATCCTGGTCAAACCTAGCCAAAATTTTTGGTATATTGAGAAGTGTCGAAACATCGAATCTTGCTGAATAAAGTTATCAGCGTCTTGTTTAGAACTGGTTTATTAAATCTTAAATCTTTTCTTGGTCACACAATCGGTTAACACAAATTAAATCTCGGGACGAGATTCCTTTAAGGGGTAGGTACTGTAACAACCGGCAATTTTCGGATTTTTAAATGACTATTTTACCCTTTGACTTTTCGGGTCCGACTTGACTTTTTGACTTTTGATCTTTTATTGTCACGTAAAAACGATTACCGCGTAACCGGTAATTTTTCAGAACATATTTAAATAATAAATCATATTTATTATTACATATCTCTCATGTGCAAAGTTATTTTTAACTTATTCGACTTGAAAACGAAAAAGATATATGTTATTCCTAAGTTGACTTATCAAAATCGACCCGCTAGATCACGTTTTCACGACTCGGACTCTAAAACAGTTTGATGTAAAATGACATTCCGGACAACTTTTTAGTTTTGCCCGAGACCCGAAAACAAGTAGAAAATGACTGAAATACCCTTGCAAAAATTTTAAAAACGAGAACAACGCTTACCGACACAAAAATAATTAAATTATATTTAATTATCATTTTTTTATTAAATAAAAATATTTAATAAATTATTTGTCATATTATTCAAAAAGCGTTTAATTAAAAACGCGAATATTCAAGTTTACAGTTTTATTTTACGGACAAAACTTACCCGATGACTATACAAATAAATAATAAACAATTTATATAAAGGTTATAAAACATTTATGAAAACTAGTCATGTAAATACTCATTTTTATTGGAAAAATCATTTGGAACGCAATGGCGCAAGTTTCGTGTTTTGGATCATCCATTTAGTGGCTTAAACGAGCCCCGAACCATTAAATAAAAAAAGTTACACTTTAGGTCCCTGTGGTAATATTTACACATCACCCCCTAGACTATCCTAGGCTTGCCACATTTTTTGAAGCTTTCATATATATATATATATATATATATATATATATATATATATAGTATATATATATATATATTATATATTTATATATATATATATTTAGTATATATATATTATTTTTTTAATACTATTTATATATATAATGATTTAGGGTTACTCATAAAACCCTAGCCCCCACTCCCTCCTCCTCTCTTTTTTCCGGCCAATCTCCGACGCCGTCCGGCCATGCTCCGACCACCCACCACAGCCGCCACACCACCCCTCTCCTACGCCACTACCCCCATCTTCATCACCTGCACCCCGTCACCATCTTCATCTCCACCATCTCCCACCGAACGTCACCACCACTTCACCACCGACGCCAACCACGCACCACCACCATCTCCATCACCTCGCCACTATCTCCATAAGGGTGCGTTTGGTTTTGTCATTAACCGACAAGGGTGTGTGTGGTTTTAAAACCACCACAAGGGTGCGGTTGGTTTTTGAAAGAGCATCAAAGGGTGTGTTTGAATCTGGGTTCACCATATGGTGCATTTGGGTGGCAGCCACCACCATAGGGTGCGTTTGGGTAGCAGAAAGTAACACTATGGTGCGTTGGGTTTATGGTAGCACCACGGGGGTGTGATTGGTTTAACAGTCACCACCATAGGATGCGTTTGGTTTATGAAACAGCAATAGGGTGCGTTTGGTTCTCGGTTTAACAGCAGATTAGGTGTGTTTGGTTCTGCGTTCTACTGCCAAACCGGGGTGTTTGGTTTGCTTGTTATTTTCTACTTATAAGGGTGTTTGGATTTGCTGTTAACAGCCTCCAAACGAGGCGTTTGGCTTATGTTTTTGTCCCATGCCAAACATCCCACTATGGGTGATGTTGGTTTCGGTTATTTTGACCCGCGGCCGACGAGGAACCCAAAAAGGGTAGCTCGGTTCGGCTATATTTTTAACACACAAGGGTGTGTTTGGTTCGGTTTGCAACATGATTGATTGTTTAAACTTAAAGTTTATTTGATTAAATAAATTAAAACAATGTTAAACTTATTACTTTTCAATCTCGACTAAGGAAAAAGATCCTCTAAAGTTATGGTCAAACATGATTGATCATGTTAAGTTTATTGTGAGTGAAAATAAATAAATGGGCCCATGATTTTTATTAAAAGAAAAGGTTTTATACCATTAACTAATTTGTGATTGGTGAACATGATGTATCATGTTTGACTCAACTTTAGAGGATTCTAATCCCTCGACTAATTATATATTGAATCATATGAATTTTGCAACATTGAGTTATTAAGTGGAAAACGTGATATTGAAAACAAGGGAAACATTGTATAAACGAATAGGACATGTCGAAATTTCTAAAAATACATATACTTATCTAGCTTCCATTTAAAATCCCTATTTTATTTGAAACCCGATAAAAGGATGATATCATAGTGTTTAAAAAAAATAATGAATTGTTTTATACAATAAATCGGTAAATAAACAAAAACCATACATTTACAAATAAGGTGAATTATATATCTGAAACCCGACAGGAAACGAAATACTCTTCGGCTATTTTATTTTTCTCATATATAATACATGTCGCGTATTATATACATTTCGTGTGATTCTTTTTGGGTGTTTATCTTTGTTATGTAATTCACGGTATGAATTATATACATGGTTTATTTTTCATATGTAATATATACGGAATATATTACATACTTTGCGTTTACTTTTCGATTTATTTTATTTAACCAACCACCAAACCATTACAACTTGAGATCTAAATCCTGATCAACGTGTCGCGTTGGTGTAATCATCCATCGGAAACCCAAATACATTATCCTAGGCTAGTGGGTCATAGCCGTTAAGATAAACCGCAACTTCTTGGTCGAGCCGTTCTGGTTTTCCGTTTGTCTTGTGCTTAATATGCCAAATCGTTCTACAACATCAAGGTGAGTTTATAGCCCCATGTTTTACATATATTTTTGGGGTGAGAACATGCTTGTTTGCAAATGCATTTACATGGTTGATTACAAATTGGTTTACATACTCATTTACATAGCTCGCTATGCGATACATTATTTGACTTTATTCTTGGTCTCAAATACATACTTTACTTTTGAAATGATTGCGAATTAGCTTAAGCGGATTGAACTGATAACTACAAGTAAATGCCCGGGTGTTCTTGGAAGGGACACCTATGAGGGGTACACAGTCATTATTGCCCGGGTGTTCTTGGAGGGGACACCTGCGAGGGGTACATATTCATTACTGCCCGAGTGTTCTTGGAGGGGACACCTGTGATGGGTACATATGGTTTTCATTACTGCCTGGGTGTTCTTGGAGGGGACACCTACGATGGGTACATAGAGCATCGGTTTCATGAACTTATAGTAATTGTAATCATTGTTTTATACACATAGGAATATTTACGTTGCTTTGAATAAAGTGGCAATACATACTTTGGACAATTGCGGTCCAATTTTCATACGTACATTTTGTGACTATTTGGGGATTGAAATGGTCATGCATATTTTACAACTCTTTGATTTCTAAAAATCATACATACATTTTGGAAGAACATTCAAGGATTGAAACGGTCATACACGCTTTACAGAACTTTGGTTCAACATTTATACTTACAAAAAACCTATGAACTCACCAACTTTATGTTGACCCTTTTAAGCATGTTTTTTTTTCTCAGGTGAATTAGATGCTTGGCTTACTTGATGTGCATTAGAGTCTAAATTGACAAGATTTCATTCATGGATTTCTACTTACATACAAATGATCAAATCTCGTTGTGTTGCTTTCAAGCTTTTCATTGTGATGCAATTATGGGACAAATCTTATATCAATTTCAAGAAAATCAACGAGATTACTTTTCAAACGACACATTTAGAGGTCGTTCTCTTGTATCTTGTGCTGTTGTATTATGAAGTAACGCCCCCGGATATATTTCCGCTGCGACACATTTTTGGGGGTGTTACAAAAAAGGAGACACAATAAAAGATTTTTTCTCTTTTTTTATTAACTGGTTTATGTATTGAATTTTATTCATCCCATGGTTAGGAACTTTTGATTGGCTTTGTCTACAAAGATTGGGTTATTAGTGGATGGTGTTCACAAATTTTTCGCAATGGTTATAGGATCATAGTGGGTGCGGGAAGAGTGATTCGCAATTGGTTCGCAAGGTTCACATTACAAAAAAAGGTCCGTAGGAGGAAGAATGAATTATTTAGAGAAAAGAAGGGTTTTTTGGGAGAAAGCATATGTTTCATTGGAGACGAGAAAAAGTCACTTTATGTATATATTTAATAAAAACGTGTATTACGAATTTTTATAGTTTTTATGAAAAATTCTCAAAATATAAGTTTTGAAAACTATATTGAAATAGATATCAAATTAAAAAGCATTATATAATACATTACTGGTAAAATTGGTTTGAATTTTTTCTATTGTAGTTTCACACACACACACACACACACACACACACACACACACAAGCACACATTATATTTATTTTTATTTATATACTAATATTATATATATATAGGTGAGACCTTACTTTCGAACCACTTCTTGTGCGGTGAACTGACAGAACCATCAAAAACACGCATGCACGCCTTCAATAATTGTATTTTTTTCACATATGTTTTAAAAACAACATATATGTTTTAAAAAAACATAGTTGTTATAAATAATTTGATAAGAAATTGGAAATACAAAATTTTTCTTTGAAGGTGTGCATGTATGTTCTTATAAAGCGTGCAACAACAATATTACGGCCGTGTGTAAGGTTTTTGTGAAAAAAGAGGAAGAGTTCATGATGATACTGAAGAATATAGGTGGATTCTTACGATTATTGATGATTTTCATGTATTTTTTTTATTTTTAAAAGGCGTACATGTATGTTTTTGGTGGTTCCGTCAAGTTCGCGCCACTAAGAATGGTTCTTTAAAAGAAAGCCTCCCATATATATATTTATATATATATTTATATATTATATTTAGAATATATATATTTATATTATTTATATATATTATATAAAAGTATCCCAAATTTCTTTTGCGGCTTGACACATAAAAATTCTTTCGTATTCTTTACGTGGCAAAGCATTATAAATTACCATTTTAGCTTCATTATTTTTTGCAAGTTTCTTTTTAAGATCATCGTTTTGTTTATGAAAAGGTACAACTTCATCCTTTTTAGTTTCGGGATTATTTTGAATAGGAGGAAAATCACCATCGGTAATAACATGCCAAAGATCTAGATCTTTTGACTTCACATAAGTTTCGAATCTATTTTTCCAATAAATAAATCCATCACTTTCAAATAGTGGTGGTCTTTGCATAGATTGCCCTTCTAAATATTTTTCCGATTCCATAGATCGATTCAAGTTTTAAAATACAATTTATTTTAAAAATCTTGTTTGACGTGGCTCTTGATACCAATTGTGGAAAACTAGAAGGGGGGTTGAATAGTTTACCGCTTTTTAATTTAAGGTTTTAAAGTGTTTATAAAAATTCTAGATTCGACTTTATGTGAATTCAACACTTGCACAATATGAACAATATACTTATCTAAACAATCAATAGGATAGTATGAAAAAAATAATGTAAGACAAGAGATAAGAGTAAGAACAATCAAACCACAACGCGAGGATTTATAGTGGTTCGGTAACGAAGCACCTCTTCGCCCTACTCCACTCCTCGAGCACCTAACTCGAGAGTTTTCTTCACTATGTCAACAAGCTCCCTTATGGCGGAGAAAACCTTACACAACTTTTGCTTATCTTGATTTATGACACTAAGCTAGATGTCGAGTTCTAATCTTAGCTAGAACTAATCTACCACAACTTCACAACTTCACTACACAACTTGACTTCACGACTTGATCAAGACTACACAACTTCTTTACACCTTAGTTTTATTCACACCACTACTTCACCAAGCCACTACTATAATCACACCTAACTAACACTACTAGGAAAGATCACAAAGATCTAACTATACTTATAGCAATCACCAAGATCTAACAACTACACAACTTTACAAGATTTACAAATGATTTACAAGTTATGATATGGATGCAATAAGATTGCAACAACACACAAAGGTGTAATACTTCTTCACTTGAAAATGGAAGTATTCTTATTTTGCACTTGAGGAATTGAGTTTGGATCACTTCGAAACAAAGCTTTATGATTAGATGATCAAAGGATTTTAATGAGATGTGTGGGCTGTTTTAGAACAGAAAAAATGAGAGTAAAAGGTGAGAAAATAGTGGGGAAAAGTCATGTATTTATAGGACAAACTAGAGGAGCGTCTACCTATGGGCGGTCCCCTTAAATAGGTGGGTGGTCCCCTTAATTTTAAGGGGGCCGCCCGTGTATTTAAGGGGGCTGCCCTAGACTGGGCACTCCCTAGTTTGTCCTTTAGTGTAGGGAGAATTTTCTGGAACTTTCTAGCCGTTTTAAGTCCAAAAATTTGAATTTCAAAATGTTTATTTTGAATAAAATATTTCTTTTAATTTTAGAAATTGGTTTGTAATGTTTATAAAAATGTTTACAACATTTTATAAAAGTGTGAGATTGAATAAAAATTTTCTTTGATCATAAAATGCATTAAGCATTTTTTTTATTCATAACTTTAAGTGATATAATTTTCAAAATGAAAATTTAAAACTAATTACTTGTTTACGTTTAATTTTACATTGAACGTTTTTATATTTTGTAATTATCAAAACGTAAAGATGTGAAAAATATTAACAATGTTTTTAGGCATTATTTCTATCAATAATCTCCCCCTTTTTGATGATTACAAAATTTAAACTCATTAAATGTAAATCTATTTTTAAACAAGTATTTAGTGAATTTTATGTCATTTCTCCTCCTTTTTGTAGAATCAAAAAGGCATCATCGAGAATTGCTAGTAAAATTGACGAAATAAATGCTCCCCCTTGATGTGTGCTCCCCCTCGTTCGAGGGCACCAAGGAATCGAGCTATGGTTTCTTGGCTACAAAAACGAGTTAGAACAATACAAATATTTCTAACATGTAGCAAGAAGAAAGGAAAAATATGACAAGTGCAAGCAAACATCAAAGCAAAAGATACTTCATTCATTCAGGACAATGTGTGTGAACTTCACACAAGCATACATAAAGAAAAACAAATATGCTTTAGAAGCATATTAATACATAAAAGAAATCCTAAATAGCCATAGAAGGATTTTTGACTTGCTTGCGACAGAAAAGGGTTTGACGATTATTTGGAGGCATATTATGAGATTAGTTGGTCGGAGAGTTTGGAGCGGAGGCGGTTGTAGAAAGGTAATCTATATAAACTCTATGTGGTGGATGAGGTCGAGTGAGGAGGAATTCAATCCAATTGATATCCTCACTTAAAGCAAGGAATTGTTTTTGGGTGAAGATGCAACAAGGACAATACCCGACATGGGTTTCAACTTGGTTAATGTTGAGGGAGTGTGGTAGGTTTGGAGAGTAAGGTGATGAGGGAATGTTGTTTTGTTGTTGTAAGAGATGCATGGCTAAAAGATTTGATAGGTCTTGTAGTTGATTAATGTCATCAACTAGGCTTTCTCTACTTGGAGATAGAGGTGGTGTGTGTTGAGTTTGGTTGTCACTTTGAGGTGGAGCTTGAGTGTGAGTAACATGTGAATTGATGGGTGAGATAGGAAATGGAGGATGTGAGACAACTTGTGGTGATGTGGGAGTGTTCTTAATGTAAGGATTTGGTGATGCACGATTGAGGTGATTGTTTTCTTGAGATGGTTCATGATGAGGAGTGAGTGGTTTTGGCATTGGTGTAGGTAAATTTACATTGAGCTCATTGGATGTGTTACAAGGGTTTAGTTTCTTCCTCCAAATGGGTTTCACACTCATTTTGGCTACCCTTGATGGTTTGGATGTGGGTTTGTTAGGAGATGTCATTGGTGAGGATGATTGTGATGATGATGGTTGAGAATGTATTTATAGTGGAGGAAAGGTTTAAATTAGGAAGAATGAACATTTAAAGGATCAAATCCAAGAAATGTTTGTGAATTTAGGGAAACAGTAGCTAAGTCTAGAGGGTATTTGGTCAAAAAGGGATGAAAATACTGTTTTACCCGTGACTGTCTAGGCCGGTCCCCTTAATTAGGGGTCGGTCCCCTTAAACTTAAGGGGGCCGCCCTTTGTGAATTAAGGGGGCCGCCTACTGCTATTTCCCAGGTTTATTAAAAATTGATTTTTCTCAAAATTTTGTGTGGGGTTTTCTGTTTTGGTGGTTAATTTGCAGCAAGTCCATCCTTTTATGGAAATTAAGATTTCTTAGCATATAGCAATTAAGCATTCAACATTCTACATACATATGACAAGTTGTAGGATAAACTAGTTCACATAATTTTGGCATATAATCATATGTAAATTGAAGACCAAAAGAATGAAGAGTGTATAAAATAGTAAGTAGATATAATGCACAAAGAAATTTTCTTGACAAGAGGGTTAAGTTAAAAAAACGAACCAAACTTTTGTGCAAATACTAGTGTGTGCCTAAGTGTGACAAATGTAGAGTAGCGATTATTTCGACACTAAGACATGTAAAACCTAAGAAATAATTCAAATTCTCCTTGATTTAATTTTGCTCAATCAAGATTGTCGAAAATATATATTAGATTATATACTTTTGACAACAAGTAAGAGAACATTCTGCATATGTGAAAAATGTTTTTATCATATCTCAACAATATATGAAAATTGATCTTCATGTGCTTCTAGTTGTGAGAAAGACTTTTTAGAATAATAGATTGGGACTATTGTATAATTAGATATGCATTTAGATAGAAGAATTTGTAAAAGTTTGCTTATAGATTTTTCCCAATCTTGTGTTTTTGTGTAAAATATAAACCTAGACACAGAAAAAAAAATTAGTCAGTCTGTCGGTGGTCCCCGTCAAGTATGTACTGGTCCCCTTAAAATTAAGGGGGCCGCCCTTTATGAATTAAGGGGGCCGCCACCTGTTGAGAAAAAATTTCTCAGATTTTTGACAAACAATTTATTGATGATTATCATTTCTTTATTATGCCGAAAACTTATTCAATTTGTTCCATCATTCCTAGACCTAGACGTAAGTAGTTAAATGTCTCACATTTAAGTGGTTTAGTTAGAATATCGGCTATGTTGTCTTTCGATGAGACCTTTTCTATAGAGATATTCCCTTTTTGAATATTATCGCGAAGAAAGTGATGGCGAATCTCAATGTGTTTTGTTCGTGAGTGTTGAACGGGATTCTTACTTAAGTCTATAGCCCCTTTGTTATCACACATTATTATAATGTCGTCTAACCTAACGCCATAGTCTACGAGAGTTTGTTTCATTCATCAGGCTTGTTGACATGCCTTTCCGGCGCTTACATATTCCACTTCGGTTGTGGAGATGGCAAGAGCGGTTTGCTTCTTTGAAAATCAAGATGTTAGGCAATATCCCATAAACGTGCAAACACCACTAGTGCTCTTGCGATCTACGTAATCTCCCACATGATCCAAATCCGCATACACTATTGTTTCTATGTCGGATCCCTTAGGATACCATAATCCTAAATGCGTAGTGCCTTTAATGTATCGGAAGATGCATTTAACCGCTTCTAGGTGAGAGGTTTTAGGATCCCCTTGAAAGCGTGCACAAAGGCAAACACTAAACATGATATCGGGTCTACTTGCTGTTAAGTATAATAAACTACCTATCATGCCTCTATATTTGGTATTATCTACGGACTCACCGTCTTCGTCTCTCGTAAGTTTGGTTTTCGTAGACATAGGGGTTTTCATTGGCTTAGAGTCTTCTAGTCTAAATTTCTTAAACATTTCCTTAATATATTTTGATTGATTAAAAAATATTTCATCATCTAATTGTTTTATTTGTAATCCTAAGAAAAAATTTAGTCCCCCCATCATACTCATTTCAAACTCATCATGTATGATCTTGGCAAAGTCATCACACATTTCTTGACAAGTTGATTCGAATATAATGTCATCAACATATATTTAGACAATAATGAGGTTGGAGTCTTTCTTTTTAGTGAAGAGAGTGTTATCTACCATTCCCATGGAGTAATCATGTTTAATAAAAAAGGCTTTTAATCGATCGTACCAAGCTTTTGTGTCTTGTTTTAGACCATAAAGAGCTTTCTTAAGTCTATAGACATAATTAGGTTTTGTGAAGTCAATAAATCTCGAAGGTTGTGCCACGTAAACCTCTTCATTGATAAAACCGTTAAGGAATGCACTCTTCATATCCATTTGGTATAACTTAAAGTCTAGTGCGCAAGCATAAGCTAAAAGTATTCTTATGGACTCTAGTCTAGCTACGGGTGCATATGTTTCGTCATAATCAATTCCCTCTTGTTGATTATAACCTTGGGCGACTAACCTAGCTTTGTTTCTAGTTACGACGCCATTTTCATCGAGTTTATTTCTTTATACCCATTTTGTTCCTATAATGGTCATATCCATGGGATTTTTGGACTAGTTCTCAAACATTATTTGTTTTAAATTGGTTTAGTTCCTCTTGCATGACCGTTACCCAATTTTCATCTTTTAATGCCTTATTTATATTTTTAGGTTCTATTATTAAAATAAAGCAAAAGAAATTGCTTTTGTCTTGAGCTTGCGACCTAAGAGTTTTTGATTTAGATTACCAATAACGTTTTCTAGGTGATGAGTTTTAGATTCTTTAATATTTACAATTTGATTATTTTCTAATGAAATGTCTTCAAGATCATTGCCTATATGTTTTATTTTACTAACCTCAATAGCTTCTTCTTCGACTAACTTATCATCTTCTAATGGTCATGTTTTAGGCGGGGGAGGAGTTTCATCTATAGTGATTTAAGACTTTTCCGATGCAAAACTAATCCTACTTCTATGTTAATTATTATCCACTAACTCATTTTTCTTCGTCTACGTGAGTTCGTGGCCATAGAAGATTTCCATTTTATAGTGGTTCATAGATAATCCATGTGAAAGAATGGTTCCTAATGAACAAATTCTTTTTAAAACTAGAAAGCCAACAAATGGCATTTCTAATGACTACCATATTTCCTATCTATCACTAATACTAAGTATATCATATACCAATCTATAATTTACGTAATTAGAGAGTGAGACGTACCTTAGCCTTCAAGAGAAATTACTTTAAAATCTTCAAGGTAGCAAGCTTTAAGGATGAGGATTTATGGAAATCCTATATGAGTTCTTCAATTTGTTTGACGAAAGCCAAAGGATGCTTGTAGATGATTAACCTTAGAAGATATGATGATTTAGCCATTTGGTCCCCATCGTTTCATGGGTCTAGAGTTATTGTTTCTGAACATGTTTTGCATTTGATTCGAACACATGCACGGTGAACATCTTCCACATTGAGTAAAGCTTGGTTGGTGTGGATGATTCCACATTGTGTGATTAGTGTTAGAGTAATTTGGTCTACCTTGGTCTCTCCTAGGTTGAGGTGTTTTGGAACGAGGATGAAAGTTTTCTTTTCTTCTCGGAGGAGGTGTTTTAGACCTCATTGTGGGTTTAGTAAATCTGACTCTGGGTTTTAAGGAAGGTTTGTAAATTTGTTTTACCTCATCATCACTTGCAATAGGAATTTTAGTATTGTTTATAAGTATAAATTTTGGTTTTGAGTTTGGGTTTCATTCTATCAATTTTTCATTCGACTCGACTTCTTGAGCTCTTACAAAATTTACTTGTTTGGTTTCGCTAGGTGACCCTTTGATAAATTAAATCCTAAACCGGATTTATCTCCGGAAGGTTTTTAAGAACTTATTATTTTCTTAAGTGAGTGACTACTATCATTAAATTGATTTAGCCTAGATATTTCTTTTCTAAGCTTCTCATTTTGAAACTTAAGGTCTTGACATAATTTGCATTCTTCATTTATCTTTTAATTCTAGAACTTCATTCTCTAATTCTATTTTAGCTTGTTTTAGAGTTTTATTTTTAGCCATGACTTTTAGTCCTATTTTGCATAGTCTACTATATTCACTATTGTTGATCCCCTTTTTACAGATCTTAGATTAGCTTGTTAAAGCTTAAGTTGTCTTAGATAAATCTGAAACAACTATGATAGAAACCCTGAGTAATATATAAAGATTATGCGGAAACTAATCTTTATACACCAGAAGAAACAATGTAACAGTAACACAAGAACTTTCACAAAACTTTCAATATATTGAATGATTCACAAAACAACTATATGTTTTGCCTAATAATTATGACTTTTCTATCTTTTCTTCATATATCTAACTATGCCGTAAGGGTTCCTTTTATACACTAAGGAAACCCTAATGGGCTTACAAAACACAAAACGCGTTAAGTGATCATGCATATCTATTCCTAATATAACTCATGCATATCACTTAAGCAGTACTAACTATATATGACTAACAGTACTAAAATATACAACTAGCAGTACTAACTATAACTGGCAGTACTAACAATGTACTGGCAGTACTAACTAACTATCAGCAGTACTAAGTGTAGAAGCTCTAAATCCTAACAATCCTCCCCTAAACTTGTGATTTACCATCAAATCTCAAGTTTCTTCTGATGTACTCTACTGAGGATGCTTCCAAACACTTTAGTTCCTTGGTCTGTTAGCTATATTGTAGATCTTTGTCAAAAGCTCATCTGCCATCTCAGAATGTTGATCCACTCTTAACTTGTTAACTAGCATTAAAGTTGCAAGTCCTTTTGTGAGTGGATAGTCCTTTTCAACCAGCATGAATATATCTTGTCCTTTCTTTGTAGATACATGATGAACAACACATGTATCATATAACCACCAATTCAAAGGATCATGCATATCTTTCTGAAGTTCTAAAAAATTTTCTGCATCTGGTTCAAATAACATCTTTAGTTCAACCCATAATTCTATCTCTTTATCTTCAGCAAGTCCTGATGAGTTGTATCTTTCTTGAACTAAGCTCCATAATTTGTCCAGATCCTCCCTGTCAAAATTCTTAAGCATGTCTTCAAAAACCTGATATATTTCCCACTCTGATGATTTTCCAAAATTGCATAGTGTCTTCAGAGTAAACTTCCCATTCAATTATTGGGTATTTGGTTTGAAGAGCTTCAACATTCATTCCTTCATCTTGAACTATTATTACCATTTGATTCAGCTGTTCCTGAGACAATTCATCAGTTTTTGGTTCTTCATCTGTTTGCTCTTGAGCTAACTCTGAAACCTCTTCAGTTCTTTGTCTTTTAGCAGGTTTTGCTTCAACATCTTGACCTGCTCTTTTTAGTCTTGGAACTTCTTCTTCAGAATCCATAGGCACAAATGAATGAATTTGATCCCATACCTTTTCAAATATTGGTCTTATATCATCATAACTCATTCCTTTGAAATCTTTCATCTTGTAGCCTCCCTGATTCTTCAAATATACCATCATATTCTTTCTTACTTCAGCTACAGATCTAGGTCTATTTTGAAGAGCATGATACCTTATAACAGAAGGATCATTCCAATCAATGACATGAGCAGTATCAACTTCAGTTACAGCTTCTTTCTTTCCAGCTTTATCATATTCTTCTTGCAATTGTTTGGCAATTTCAGCATCTCTTGCAATCCTTTTTCTTTCTTCCTCATTAATATGTTTTTGTAATCTAATGGCTTCTTCATGAACAAGCCTTGCTTCTTGCTCTTGCTTCTTGGACTTCTTTTGAACAGATTCATCTTCAATCAAGATTGCATTGCCTTTATCTTTCTTCTTCTTTTCACTCCTTCTTATATATACCAAACTTTCAGCAGCAGTACTAACCTGAGGAGTTTCACTGGCAGTACTAATTGGTACATTGGCAGTATTGAATGCAGTGTCAGTGGTAGAAACCTCTTGTTCCCCTTTTTCACCACTTTCTTGATCTTGTACAATCTTAGTAGCTTCTTCTTCTACTAGTAACACCTCAGTTTCATCACTTATCTTCTCCTGAATCTCTGCATGTGGAGGACCTAAAGAAATATCAGCATCCATGTCTAATTCTTCAATCAAACTCCTCCCCTATTTGGAAGAATCCTCCTTTACAACATCATCTTCTGAAAGAACTATCTTTGTTCTGCTACTAGCTTTGCCTGTCTTGACTTGCTTTTCCAACTTCTTCACTCTTTTGGCTAGCTTGGTAATAGTAGTACCATAAACCTTCTTGGTGTTCTTCAATTCATTCTCCAAGCTTCCAACTTTATTAGACAACTCAGTAACCAAATCCATCAATTCATTAAGTGACACACTACCCTCATCACGTCCAAGTGAGTGAACACTTTGGAGAGGTGATTCATGGGGAATTGGAGCAGGCTCCTCTGTAGTAGGTGAATTTTCTGTGATGGGCGGTGGTGAAGTTAAAGGAGAACTGACAGGTGTATGGTAAAGTGATAAGGATTGTGAAGATGTAATTATTGAGGGAGATGTGTCAGGAGCTGTAACACCCCTAAATTGGGCCGCAGCGGAATAAAGATCTCCGGGGCATGTTACTTCATAGATCAATAGCACAAGATATATAAGAACGACAATAAAAGTCGTTAAAACTGATACATTGGATTTAATAAAAGACTTGATACAAAAGCATATAGCTTTACTTGTTCCATGTTCAACATTACAAAAGATTTCCAATCCTGCCATATATAATACCAAAACATAATGCATTCAAATCTTTAAGCGTGATATCCAAAAAGTGACACCAATGTATCCCTGGCACCTCGTGCCTATTGACCACCTAAAAACATTACTTTAAAACGTCAACAAAAATGTTGGTGAATTCGTAGGTTAGAAAATTATAATATGCAGGACCGTAAGACTTTCCCCGTGATAAAGCAACAGATGCAGCCATCACAAAATCTGATTACATTTTCCTAAGCTCATGACACTAAAGCTCGACAATTATATTCGCAATAATAAATATTGTTATTTTGCCCGATCAGATGTTCAACCCTAAACATCCCAAAACCGACATGCTATAACGTTCGTTCCCGGTGATAGCTAATCACCCGAACGGGGAGGTCAATCATAAATAGATCTATTCATAACATTCGCGCTCACATCATGTAATTCACAACTACATCTATGCAATTGACAGTTCATGATAATGGGCTCAACTTGGGTTATCGCTACTTAGGCAAACACGTAATCAATATAAAATATACACTTGCGTCCAATTTATAAAACAAAGCATGTTTCCACCCCAAAGTTATAAATCATTGAAATCGTAAAAATGTGGGGCTATGAACTCACCTTGAGTTACTGATAATCCAAATATCACAGATAGCGCGTCACGTAAATGATCGAATGCAACCTAAATTAACATAGGTCGTATAAGCACTAATCGCTTTGATTAACTAACATCATATACAAGTCTATGTTAGTTACATCATACTATCGTTCGGGCTATCATAATTTAAGAGGTCATGTAGTGACGTATGAGGAGCTAGGACACTTTAAATCGTAAATCCAACAACTCGTCGATACGCCACCCCGAAGAGGCCTCATTATGAAACTCCCTAGTAATATAGTACTTTGATAACCACATATAATTCTATATAGCTTCATCACCGTCTATTTGTAATTTAGAAATCGTTGTTATAGAGTGAAAACGTTTATAATTATCGTTTTAGTAAAACTAGCATAACTTTCCTGTTTTAAACCCGTTTCTCGCGTTTCTTACGTCCACGTCTTCGTATTGAGATGATGTATAAAAATATTACATTTTTATATTTTATAACCTTCTGATGAACAGTACTTTTACTGTTCATGGCATTTTATAAATTTACTTTTATAAATTTAATTGTCGTAATACCCGTAAATGCAATAACTTGTTCGTTTTAATCCCGATTTTAGCGATTTCTTCGACCACGTCTTTGTTATCAAAATTATCACATTTTTAATAAGTGGGGTCTGCTAATGAACAGTAATTAATTTTTACTGTTCATAGTTTATAAAATTACTTTTATAAACTCGAATTATCGTAAACGTCGTATTTTATTCGTTTTAGCTCCGTTTTTAGTAATTCTTTCGAGCACGTTCTCATAATTGAAAGTTCTATATATTTATGAGGTTTACAAAAATTAATGTTTCTATCATGAATAGTAACTTTTTATAAAAATATTTTTCTACATTTTAAGTATATAAACTCGCGTAATTCATAACTTCTTCGTTTTTAATCAAAAAATTACGTTTCTTATTGTTTTGGAATCCTAAAAATATGTATAATCTGTTAAAAATACCAAACTTTCTGTTTTGTATAATATTTATAAAAGTTCTTTTATAAACCCGTTTAATTAACGTATAACTCGTAATTAGCGTATCTTTTTCGTTATTAATCCGTTTTTCGAGTTTCTTACCTTTTTGGAATTGTCATGAGACGTGTTATCCTTATAAAATGTCAAACTCACTGTTATTGTTTTGAAATCCAAACAGCCCCTTTATGTTTAATACGTATACTTTTATATAAAGCTTGTTTTATGTACTTTTTACTTTTGTAAATTACCACAAGTATTTTATACCAAGTATATTATATGTCTTACATATAATTATGTCCATTAGTCCACATATTGTCCAAATGTCCAAGTTAACAAGATTTACAAGTTATTAACATCACATGAAAACATAACTTTCCTTAAGTACTTTAAAAACTCTAATTTTGTATAAAACCATTTCTACACTAAATCAATCAAGGTACAATACTTCTATGTCCATTTTATCATGATATTAACAATAACATATCATATGTAAAAGTGTTAAAACTCATAATCATAAGCAAGTTATCCATTTAACATGTTTAAAACCCTAAATGGTAATTTAACTATATAGAACATATATACTTATAAAAATGAGAAAAGTAAGGACATAAAGGTTTATAGATAACCTTAAAGTGATGTATGATGATGAAAATTACAATCTAAACCCTTGTTTAGATTTTTAAACCAAGCTGGCAATTATAAAAACCCTAGATTAGGTTTGAAACCCTAATCTTACTTTCTATGCTTCAACACTTGAAAATGGTTAACCAATGCTTGGAAACATCTTAGTATATCTAAGGGTGGATGTGTAATGGCTTGTATAGGTTGAAGAAAATTTGATATGGATTATGTATTAAGGGGTGTTTGAGCCGTGGGCTTAAAGGAGGTTGAGACCAAGAGATTGGAATTTGTTTTTAGTTAAGTGTTGAGAGTGTGTAGATGTTAGCTCTTGCATGTAAGTAGTATAAATATATAAGGTGGTAAGATATTAGCTAAGTTTGACCAAGAAAATCAAAGGGGGAGGGGCGGCAAGATCCACAAAATGGGGGTGACTAGTTAGTCCTTACCAACTCTTGCTAGTACCTTGTTCTTAGTTAATGGAAGTGTTCTTATGTCCCCTCATATGTAGAACATCCCATGAATTCAAGGCTTGTGATTGACTAGCTACTTTCTTTTGATAATAAGAAATGTTACTTGCACTTGTTGGTGAAAAATTGAAAGTATGTAATGTGTAGTTTTTATTAAAATGTATACTTGTTTGTTTTGTATAAATATGTGGGACGTGTATATATACATGCATATGGGTGAAGTTTTATAAACTTTGATCATTGGAATTTAAAATAGGCATTCTTAACCGCATTTAAGTGCTTTTCGGTAGGCTTTGCCTGATACCGGGTACATAAGCAGACTACATAAATAAGGTCAGGTCTACTGGACGTCAAATACATGAGGGAACCAATCATGCCACGGTAAAGTGTAGCATCCACTGGTGTCCCCTGTAGATCTTCATCCAGTTTATTCTTTTCCACCATAGGTGTGTCTACAGAATCACTAGTCAGCAAACTATATTTTTAATAATTTCAGAAGCATATTTTGATTGGTTAATGAAGATACCTCTAGGACTTTGAGAAATTTGTAATCCTAAAAAGAATGACATCTGCCCCATCATTGACATCTTAAACTTAGTGGTCATAAGATTAGCAAACTCATCACACATGGCACTATTAGATGATGAAAATATTATATCGTCGACATAAATTTGTACCCATAATAAGTCTTTTCCTACTTTCCTTGTGAAGAGTGTTGGATCAACTGCACCTTTGGAGAAGTGTTGTGAAATGAGGAAACTTGAAAACATGTCTTACCATGCACGTGGTGCTTGTTTGAGACCATAAAGGGTCTTTTTGAGCTTGTACACATGCGATAGGTTATCCTGATCAACAAATCCTTCTGGTTGAGAAATGTAGACCTCTTCCTTGAGCTTGCCATTTAAGAAAGCCGTTTTGACATCCATCTGGTAGATCGTCATATTCTTGTTGGCGGCATTTGCTACAAAGATACGGATGGCCTTTATTCTTGCAACCAGTGCAAATGATTCCTTAAAGTCGATTCCCTCCTCTTGCCTGAATCCTTGAGCAACTAATCTAGCCTTGTTCTTGAGTACCCCGCCAAATTCGTCAGTCTTGACCTTGTAAATCCACTTTAATTTGATCAACAATTCTTTATCTGGACACGAAACCAATTCCCAAACTTCTAGTCTTTCAAATTCATGAATTTCTTTTTGCATTGCATCGATCCATGACAGTTGGTCATTTCTTGTTTGAAGTTCTTTGGTTCTACAAAAGTTAAGAAGGCATCAAAGTAACACCACATGGCATCAGTTTTGAGTTGCTTTCTTGTGGAGACAAAGCGAGAAGGATCTATGATCTCATTTGCTATTGGATGATCCTCAGTCTATCTACCAAGAAGTTCAAATGAAGTGTGGGATGGTCTTACATTGTATGACGATCCTTGAGAAGTCGAGTCTTCATGAAGAGATTCATGAAGTGGATCATCATGAAAATGTGGTGTTTTTGGTGATTCTTCAACACCTTGACAAATAATTAGAGAATGTTCTTGTTCTTGTGTTGATGGGATACTTGTTGATGGTGCATCTTGGTCAATTGACGTAGACACAGGTGAATCGGCTATATCAACAGCTCTTGGTGCAGCAACCACTAGAACTAGATAAATAGCACTCGGTAGATGATTGAAATATTCGTCGAACATGGGTTGGAACAAACGATCCCAATCATCTCTTTTTGGTGGATTACAAGGTTGTTGAGGAATAGGGTTTGGAACGAGTCTTGAACTGGATGTTGCAGGAGTCACTGATTGAAGCCCGGGTCCTGAACTGAATTGTTCAGAAGCCAATGCTGACAGCTCATCGAATGTTACATGGATGGTTTCTATGATTTTCCAGGTTCTTCTATTATATATTCTAAAAGTTTTCTTTGCAGGTGCGTAACCAACAAAAATACCAATATCAGCTTTTGCATTTAGTTTACCCAAATCTTCACTGTCATTGGTCGAATAACAGAGTAAACTAAAGACATGAAGAAACAATAAATCCGGCTTCTTGTCGTGCATCAGCTTATATGGAGTTTTGTTGTATCGGAGACGAATCAGAGAACAATTTTGGGTATAACAAGCTGTGTTGATTGCTTCGGCCCATAGAAACAGATGAGCTTTTGAAAATATCAACATTGTGCGAGCAGCTTCCACAAGAGTTCGGTTTCGTCTTTTGACAACGTCGTTTTGTTGAGGAGTGCGAGCAATAAAAGTTTGATGCGAAATGCCGCCATTTTCATAAAAATCACGAAGAGTCCGATTGACAAATTCAGTTCCATTATCTGTTCATTACGGACAGTGGCATTTAAAGGAACTTGAATATTTTTGATGCATTTGATGATAGCGTCAGGAGCTTCATCCTTTTATCTCAGAAATTTAACCTAAGTAAATCGAGAGTAATCGTCAATAATCACCAAGATATACTTTTTCCCGTTAATGCTCTCCACACGCATCGGGCCACACATATCCATATGCAAAAGATATAGTTTCTCTTGGTTAGTATCCTCATCTTTGGGTTGATGAGAGGATTTCTTGCTTTTTCCTAATGCACATGCTGAACACAGATGATCTTTCTAAAATTTAAGCTTTGGAATGCCTTGAGCAAGACCGTCTTTGGCTAGCTTGTTAAGAGTATCGCAGTGTTAGGATTAAAAGTCTTTTTGATGTTGTTTGAATTACTGTTGCTCAGGTTTGTGTTAATGCTGCTCAGCTAGATTTAGTGCTGCTCATGAACTTCAAAGAAAATATGCTAAGTGTTTACTACTGCTAGTAAACAGTTACTACTGCTAGTGAATATTAGTACTGCTAGTGAAAATATGGTAAGTGTTTACTACTGCTAGTACAAAGTTACTACTGCTAGTGAATGTTAGTACTGCTCAAGGTTAAGACTGCTCAGAGACAAGTTAATGCTGCTGAGGTTAATAAGTTAGTACTGTTTGTTGTTAGTACTGCTTATATGATATGTAGTAAGTTATTTGTTTATAGAAAAGATTATGGATATCTTAGGAAAGTATTGTAAGCCGACTAGGGCTCCTTGGAGTATAAAAAGAGGTCATAGGGCATAGAGTTTGATATCCTTTTATCAATCTTTTGAAGTATAACTAGACGTATAATTCATAGCTTCAAGGTCTTTGTAACCCTAATACTTTAAGAGTATTCGTATTATTATCATTAATAATAGTGGAGCTTATTTGTTGAATTGTATGTTCATTCAATTACTGTTTCATTAATAATTCTTCTTAATATTAAAGATTAGATTCTGCATAATCTTTAATACATTCAAACACAGTTTCTACCATAGTTGTGTTAGATTTATTTAATATAACTAAACCTTAAACAAACTTAAGGAATTCGATCTATTAAAGTGGGATCAACACGAAGTTGAGATACGATAACCGACAGTGCCATAACGAGCTCTTAGTCTTTGAAGCTTTTGATAGAAGACAAATCGGAGAAGTATTTAGCATGTCATCAAGAGAAACTGTATACAAATTTGTGTCTCTGGATCCTGAAAGTAGATCAACACCTTTTAAATTCCAAATAAATCAAGTGTTTTTCTGAAAAGCGACTTCAAGATCCGCGTCACAAAATTTTCTAACAGAAAACAAGTTGTATCCAAGTCCTTCGACATAGTATACCCTAGAGATGATTTCATTTCCCAGCTGATAGTCACCATACCCCCATTATCTTTGCAATTTGGTCATTTCCGAATCGAACAGTTCCTAGAAATTTACTGACGAAGTTCATGAGCTGAGAGCGGTTCCCTGTCATATGTTTAGAGCATCCGGAGTCCAGATACCATAGAACAATCTGGACAACCTGTCATTGACAAGAGAAGAAGAAGATGAAACATTTGTAGCATTGGATCCTCATAAATGATTGGGTTCTGAGTTGTTAGAAATCTTAGATTCTACAATCTTAGCTTTTTTACTCGAACCTACTGATTTTATTTGTTTGGGTCTCCTACTATGGAATTTAATCTCTGGTTTTGGTGTTTCAACTGAATTAGAAGTGGTTTCCTTAGGATGCACTATTTTCTTGAGAGTGATCATAGTTAAAGGGTACGAGTTACCAACTATAGTAAAAAGTCTTCCTGTTGGTTTCCACTTATGTCCTACTTCTGTGAACACTTTACCCGTAGGTTTCCAAACATTATGCTGTTGGTTTTCTTATCAGTCATAGATATAGAGCGCACATTCACATCATTCACAAAATCAAAGAAACACACATCATGATTTGCATCAAGCATACATTGTTTACATTTAACACAAATTAACTCAGATTTCGCATTTAACATAGTATGCTTAACATTTGCATCAAAAATAGGGTCTTTAACACGATTCTTTTTATTAGACTTAGATTTAACTCTCCTACATTGGACTTCTACTTTATTCTTGATGTTGCTATTTGGTGTTTGCGAGATCCTATCATTCTTGTTATTGCCTGTAGGTTATGATCTGCAGGTACTAGTAGAACACTTCAATCCTGTAGATGACAACACAGGTGTGTTAGAATTTGATGTTTTAGAAGACTCTACCTGTTGAATGTTTCTTGAGGATGTGAGAGGTTTAGAAAACCTAACTTTCTTGACTTTGTTCATAGGTGTGACATCAATCAATTTCTCACTAGGTTTATAGGCATTAGGGCATATGTCTTGAACATAAACAAGTAACTCCTGAATTTGTTTGGCATGCTTACAGGCAAAGTCTAACGCATTGTCTAATGGCTGTGTTGCTTTAGCTTGTTCGACTATTCCCCGAAGTATGTCAGTTTGTTCTTGAGTGGGCTTAAGATAGTCTATGTGAGCTTCCCTATTTTTCAATAACCTAGGAGCTAAAGGATCTAAGTCTATCTTGAACATGCTTGGAGAAATAGTGGCGGCAATTGGTATTTGTGCAACATTTTCAATAATTTCTTTCCCTTTTATTTTTCATAAATTATTTTTCAATGATGTAATCACAAAAACCTTGTCTTGAATTTGACGTTTTAAATCCGCATTTTCCATAGAATTAGAGTTCAATTGAGCAATCAAAGAGTCATCGTGTTCTTTAGAAAGAGCACGTGTCTTTTTAATAAAATCAAATTGATCTTTCTATATCTTTTTCAAATGCTTAATTTCTTTATGTAAGCGCTCGTTTTCAGAAAGTAATTTTGCCACACTATGCTCCAATTTAATGTTTATGGTCTCAATTTCATCCATTTCATGTTTGTCTTTCTTTTCCTTGTCATTTTCTCTCATATATTTGATGTGTTCCTTCAACTTACAAATTGTAGTGTCTTTAGCTTGTAGCTGATCTTTCAAATTATCATTTTCAAAATATTCTGGAATTTCAAGAGCATTTTGATTATTACTTAATGAATCCTTTTAAAAAATATCTTGATTGAGTTGCATTGTTAACTCAAGAGAAATGCAATGTTTTCAAGTTGTGAGTAACTTTTTGAAAGATCATTATACGCATTTGTTAGTTTAAAAGCTCAACATTAAGATCCAAACACTTCACACAAGATTCACTACTTTGCATTTCCACATTCACATCATCAAAAATAGCAATTGAATTCATCACTGATGTGCTGTCGTGTAGGGTCAATTTATTGATTACCAAGTTTTAAATTTATATTTAGCTGACTTATCCTAAAATAACACTTTAACGGGCAGTGTACCCGATCAGGTAGAGTTTTGTGGTATGTAGGGTGTCGAACACTAAGAGCGAGGTCGTTAACCTTATATTCTATTAGTATTTTAATTACTCTAGTTAAATTAATTCTAATTACTTGTTAAACCTATGCTATATACATTTCTAAAGGTAATGGGGGGGTTTCAGCCTAAGAGATGGCTTGGGTTTTATGGTAACAATAATCAATTCTAAACACAATAAACATGCAAGAAAACAATCAGAAGATAAAAGAGCGGTACAAGCCAAATAATAGAAAACTGTATTAGCCATATTAAATCCGATTAAACACTGGTTTGTTTATTTAATGCAATGATTTCTTATCTCGAAGCGGCATATCATTCTTAAGACTTAGGCGGGACATCATCCTAAGACCTAGACACGTTGAATCCTGTCACAATTAACGTATCCACATAAAGCATCCTTTTAGTTTTATTATAATCTATCTAGGGATTAAAGCAATGGTTATCTTGATAAACCCTAGCCCATCGGGACTTTACCCACTTACTGTTTGACAGTATTTTATATACTGGTAGTCCACTGTTCAAATCTTTATCAATTAATCAAGAATACTTGTTGAAAACATTACGGGTCCAATTGCCAGTCCAACCAAGCTTTCTTAATTTAAAAAATTAAAGACAGAATGTTATTTGTGAGCCTGTTGGGTCCAGTGTTATAAAACACTCGATATGGAGAGCTATCCCAGTATCTAGCTCACTTGTTAGGCGTAACTAGACCCAGTTGAATGATTGGTCGATTATTCAAACACGTAAAACAAGTTTTCATGTGATTATATACATTTAATTAACTTTCAACAATAAATTAAAAAATCGATTTTAAAACAAACTAAACATTAAATCTTCATTAAGATGGCTAATTCCCAAGGGTATTAGCCCATAACCATTGTAATTATACAAGCGTAATCAAATAACCAAGGTAAACTAAACGTTTTACCGAACCGATCACTAAAAATTAAATGATTACAAGAGTAAGGAAATTACACTGTGCTTCTATGGAATCGTGATCGATGCTTGACCTTTGGTTGCTCTTCTTTTCTTTAGAAAATCGTCTTTTAGGTGTTATGTATGGCGAATATGCTTTTGCACAACGGAAAACTCGTTTTTGTGTCTTCTTATTTTTAGGGTCGGAAATAGACTGGATATGCCGTAAGTGGCTAGGCCAATACGACGTATTGGATGTTTCCCTTGGGCGTGCGCACCAAAGTTTATAATCAATCTGATATAAATTCCCAAAATATATTTACTTACCAAATCTCTGAATAGTTATCCAGGTGGATACGGCGTATGGTGGATGAGTGATACGCTGTATTGGGAATTATTTATATGCATTTTCTTGTGAAGTGTTGGCGCTGATACGCCGTATCTCTTTAAGTGGATACGACGTATTGGTCAGAAATAGTCAATCTTCAAATATCATCGTTTTAGCTCCAAAATATGCGCCTTTCAGCATCACTCCTCAATTACTGCATATAACACTTTTAAGCAATTAAATACAAATTCTTGCAGTAATTATATAAAAGTGGTTAGTTTATTCGGGATAAATGATAGTATAAATGTGGCGTTATTTGATGTCATCAAATATCCCCCCACTTGAATCCTACTTGTCCTCAAGTAGACTCTAGATTATATTAAAAATGTATCCCAACCAAAGTTAAGGATTTTTCTGTTTAAGCACTTCTTTTGATTTAATCACCTGTACAAGACCAAGCACCTCACGAAATATGGAAATGAAAACACTCAGATCACTCAACTAATCTAGGGTGTAACATTTAATTGGTACACTCATTTGCTCGGTCGTGATTAGCTTCATATCATATGCTTGGCAAGGATACACATCTCCACCACTAGAGCTAAGGAGAAACAAGTCAAAAGGTAAATTGGGTTTTTATATAAGGCTAAGGGTTAATCATTCTAACAATCTTTCACCGATAGTACCACACCAACAAGGCAGCTGAAGCACACATACACGGATGTAACGACGAAATAGACATGTGTGTTCGATCACATCCTTATTTGAGTTTAACCAAGGGTTAGGATGAAGAATGATATAGGGTAGGAATCTTATATTTTTCACCAAAAGTAATAAACCAACAAAGTGGTTGAATCACGCATACATGGCCGTTATGACGGAATAGACATGCATGACTCGATCTCAACCTCGTTCGAGTAAAACCTAAGGTTAATTGCTAGGAAAGGGAAGTAAATTGTTGTTAAATAAAATTCACAAAACAAATAGATTAAGCTTGAACAAATAAGGTAGTTGCTAGTAACTTTTCTTGACCGTTCCATGATAAAGACTCAAAATATATACAAACGCCTCAATCATAGAGATGACTAAGACAACCTAAGTTGGCGTTCCCATAACGGTCAACTTCTCAAACATCCCAAAGTTACATACTTTTACAAAAGTGGTGATATCAACCACTTTATACAAAACTATACATCGTTGATTTATCCACATATCAACGAATAATCGACCCTTCCAAGTATTTCATCGGTTTAAGTATAGCGAACTGACTATCAATCATCCTTCTCTTTTTTGATGTATTTTCTATTTTCCATTTTTTAAACATAAATCTCGGTGCAATTTCACCGTCTTCACAATCATAATTCATCTGGATAATTTTTCCTTTAACACTTCATCTTCGAACATAATATATAATCACGAAAGTAGCAAAGTACACGAGCTACATATTTTCCCATTGCATTGTGCAATTTCCTGTCCTAACCGGAGATAGAAAATTTCACTTTGACATAGGAAATACAAAACTTTACACAAAAGCAACTAGCAACTTCGATTAATTAGGCTTAATCTACAGGGTAGGCTAAGGTGTAAAGGTGTAACGAAATAGACATATGGTGTGAAAAAGACAGGAATGGCTCAACAAGTTTTTCTACGGGATCTTACTCTTATAGTGAGAGTAAGCAAAGGGTTACACGAGATTTAACTAACCAGTGTAGTTAGTTAATTTTACAACATTTAGGCTTTTTGGTGTATTCCTAAAAATTTACCAGTTAAAAATGTTTCTCCATCTAAGTCCATAGTACTCATCGTTGTGGTCTCGAGTGATATACCAAGCCAAGTTCTAAAGTCCACTACATCACCGGCACACTCATAATTTTTGTGGAATTTTTAGTAAACGTTTGGAAACGGAATAGGCTTAATTCTCACAATTTGGTATTAAGGGTTATAGTGCGCGAGGTCATGTAACTAGTAATTTTTACAAAAGTTATGCTAGAAATTTTTTTAAATTTGGCATAATTTAAGCATATAGCATATTATTTGTAAAAGAAAGGACAAGTAGGCATTCTAATTCTCCATCCCCCTACTTAGATTATACAACGTCCTCGTTGTATAGATAAAACAATTAAAGAAAATGGGAAATAGAATTAGAACGAGGAACTCCCCTGATATGTTGCTCGGGATGATTCTTTAATTTTGAGTTCTTAAGCAAAAGTGTGTCGACGAGGCTTCAGAATGCTCGTGCGAGTTCAACACACTTCTTTTTTAGAATATACCATATCGTCGATCTTCCTTATGGCAAGGTCCTGCATAAAAGTTTAGAAGACAAAAGTGCAATTCCTATCTCGGTTATACAATGGTTACAATGCAAGAAAACAATTAAACACACATGTTGTACAGGGATCAATACACCGTATCCCAAACCCAAGGATACATCGTATTCCTGTAAAAACAATTAAAAAATTTTAAGTACTGGAAATTAAATTACAGAATGATAACGTCCAGACACATCCATACGCCGTATCCAAAGGGGGTTCGATACGCCGTATGGAGTGTTTGAGAAGAGAGACTCGTGCAAATAAAAAATGCGACAAACAATTTAAAAACCATCGGGTTGTCTTCCGAGAAGCACTTTTGTTTCAGCTAGTCGTTAAGTTTGACTTTTTCCTTTTCCCTTCACCAACTTTTTCATGCAAAGGTTTTGAAATCTTAAGCGTGTAATCAATCAATGAGCTATGTTGTTGAACTTACTGCCAGACTTGATTCTATCACACACAAGTAAACGAAAATCATATCGGAATACATATCAGTAGTCAAAAATCAATGTACTGTACAAGTCCACAAAAGATAATAATAATCAAAAGAGTAAAGGGGGAGAGATCAAGGGTCGTGCTGGTCATCAGTATGAGGAGCTGTGGAGGTGCTGGCATCGCCTGTCCTGGGTCTGACACGCCTTTGGTAAGACACCCGTGAGCTACCAACAAGGGTGCTATAAAATGCCTGATAAGTATGGCCACTGGCATCCATAAGCCGCGTCATACTGCTGATCATCCAGGTGGAGACTCTAGTATGTTCGGTAATAGAGCTCTTAACAACTCCTTGCAAGCCTACAACACTTTGTCGTAACTCGCACATCTCCTCCTTGATCCTCTCGATCCTCTGTAACATAGTCCGGTGCTGAGGAGCGAGTGGCGGCGGCTGAGGTGCCTGCACGGGTGCTGGAACAGCCTGAGCACCCTCATCGGCTGTAGGAGCATCCTCAGTGGCTCCAAGGGCACCAGCCTGTTGCCTCTCTGGTCCCGAGGCTACCCAAGCCCATGTATCGCCAAACCTCAAACAGATGTTGAGCCTCCCAAGCTCATGTAAATCAATCAACGGGAGCTCACTTGCAACCACCGATAATCCTCTCAAACCCTGATCACTGACCAATCTAAAATGAGCTACCAGACGCCCAATGAAGTGACCCCCAGACAGCCTAGCTCTACTCTTCCTCCCCTCAGCATGCCTAAACAGATACTACACTAATAGATACGAGACGTTAGCAGTCCCTAGGTCTATGCTGCGGAGATAGAAGAGATCAACACCGGTCACCTTCTCAGGTGCCTGCCCCCTGCCAGAAATACTGTAGGCTATCATCCTGTGGCATAGTCTCTAAGATCCCCTTTGTCGGGGATCACTCTCTCACTACCAGACCAATATGCTACAAACCCAGCCTCTGCCATCTCCTCCTTAGTGTGTAATCCCAACGCCAAAATAAACTGTCTCCATGTCATCCTGCACCTAGCTCTACCAAGCTAAAAACATAGTGTATCAGCAACATCAAGCCCCATCTCAGTATCACTCATCCTACAGGTGCTAAAGAACTCCGGCATGAACTCTCTAACCAACGGTCCCCTAACCTCAAACAATCTCCTCCATGCGTGACTAGTAAAGAATGCCTGCCGATCATGCCTAGTATAAACCATAGTCAACCTATCCCCTAGAGTCTGTCTCATACCATCAGTCAACCTAGCAAAATCTAACACATGTACTCGGTTAACCGCCCTACCCTATATCGTCTCGAGCCCTTCCTCGTAGCTGTGTATAATACCCTCATCATATCCCTCAACCTGGCATCTGAGCCATGGGTGTATCATGTTACGGTGTGGTAAGGTGCCATATCTACAAGAAATATCGAGTCAGTACACAGATTAATAATTCTTTTAACTGTTTTGTTTTAGGGGTAGATACGACGTATAGGGACAGATAAATACGCCGTATAGTGGTTTTATGAAGGTACGACGTATAGGGTAGACTAAATATGCCGTATCGATATTATTTATTATTATACATCATATGGATAAGTGAATACGCCTGTTGCGGTTGTCGTAAGGGACTTCTACAAGAAGTTTTACAACTCCCTACGCAGTGTACCTAACCATTGTAGTGTAGTGTAGTATAGGTAAGACTTGAGGGTTGTTATCGTTCTCTTGGGGAATAGGTTGGGAAGGCTTTGATCATGGTCTAACAGAATTCTAAGGGTTGAGAGAAGATTCTTTTTATGTTTTTATGTTTATAGGAAAGCAGGTAAATCATATATTTGAGAGATTGGTTGGTTTTAGCTAATAAACTAAATATAAACTAAGCTACTGATGATAACAATATAATAAAAGATTGTGTTTATTTAATCATGTATTACTCCCTAGATTGCTTCTCCTAGTGTTGTTGCTTTGTCACACTTGTGATGATATATGTAACTATTTCCTAAGTCGTGAACGAATTACACGAACCCGCCGTCTATTTAATATTCCGTTAAGGCAACGTATAAGTAAGGTAGTATGAAGACTATTACAAGGCCCCTAAGAGTATATTAAATGCATTTGAAATATATTAAGAGTGGATCAACCATATAAGGGGCAAAGTAGTATGAAGACTGTTACCCGATGGTATCCTTTCTACACAATCATATTTTCCTAGACATATCAATAGCGATACAGACAAAAACTAGGTTTCTAAGACCTAACATGCATATTCATCACAAGAAGCAACACTACTAAGATCTACATCCTAGGTTTCATACAATCATAAATAAACACAACAGAAGGTTTAGCCAAGCATGTTAAAGATAAAGTAAGAACAAATAAGAATCACACAACAAGACATATTGAATGATTAATATATACTTGATTAAAACATGAATTGAAGGAAGTACAATAGGGTTCTGAGGCCCTAAAATCGTCCCTAACAGCTGCTAAACGAACTAGGGTTCGCCCATTTCTTTTACTCTAAAGTTACACACTTAAAACCCTAAAAACAGATTTGTATATATAGGAAAATCGTTGTGACGGCGTCGCGTTTTAATCGTTACGCCGTCATGAATCGAATATTCTAGATAATGGGTTGGGTCGTACATTCTGACGCCGTCTAGAGATCTTGTGATGCCATCTTGAGATAAGTTGTGATGGTGTCACGTGTAATCTGTGACGTCGTCTCCAGCTTTTGAGTAGAAATTCTTGAGAGATGTTGGTGTAGGTCCGTAGTCTTGTCTGTTTCTTCTCCAAATGAGCCCAAGTCACGTGTATTTCCTCCAAATGCCTTCCAAATGCTGAATACCTGAAAAGGAATGATTAAGTACCTATTTTGGGCATAAATGCAAGATTTAGAGGGTTAAACGAACCTAAAAAGTGTATAAAGTGACACCTCATCAAATACCCCTACACTTGGGATTTGCTTGTCCTCAAGCAAATGGGCTTTTCTACCTAGAAAATAGCAAATGCTATGGTTAATATATACTACTCTTAAAAGTATTGTTACAACACAACGCATCTATACCTTGTAATTAAAAGCATAGAAAGTATATACTAGCACCTCACATAAGTGTTTGGATTCTCTTATCATCGGTGTTATAATATGAGTTAAAACATAAGGGGGAAAACAGAAAATCAACACTCATACCTTGGCATAGCATATAAATTACCATAGGCTTGGTAAATGATCAAACCTTCACTGCTAGGCGCAAGCATTATTCATTACTATCTAAGAGGTCTTTTTAAAGGGGTGTGGGGTGTAGGTGTAAGATAACATATAATGGAAACGAAAACGGATAGGATACATTTGGGTTGCTTTGGGTGAATGTAGGAGTAGAGAAGGTGAGCTAATTATTTACAAAAATACACGGCTGGTTTGGTTGCCTAAGCCCAGACTCAGACTAAGATATACAAACTCTACACAACCTCTACATCAATCTCTTTTTTGTTAATAACAATTAAATACATCATAACAAGGGTTTATAACACGTACCCCTACACATGAGCTTTTTACATAACATTGATATTTACAATCTAACTAATGACCCGGATTGAGTGTGGGATCAAAAACCTAGAGAACATCTAACAAGATATATGTGTGGTGGTATTTTACTTAACTTTTCTTCTCCATTTTTCTGCGAAATAAATACTATCATGAATCACAATCGTCCCAAAACAGTATTTACAAGGATAAGGACTTAGCAACCGTGTACTCAAATAATTAACTTGGGTTAAAACAATAATGTACTAAAAATGAGTACATACAAGGTGGGCTAAGGCTATTTAGGTGTAACGACTGGTTTAAAGGTGAGGGATAGCTATATGATTAGTGTGACCATCATAACAATTACAGGTTTAAAACATGAGTTAATCCTAATGCCTCTTATCAAGCAAATCCTAACACTAACTATGCGGTCTCGTTCTGTCAACACAACAAACAGTACAATAAAATCAATAAACAAGCAAGTACCCTCCATATAATTTGAATACCGAACTCAAAGCACCATAAATTTTACAAGACCACACATACATAACCGAAACGACGTAATAGATAGCATATGAATGCTCACTCCTTAACACGAGACAAGCGATAAAGTATAACTATCCTTGGGTATCAATAATATATAAGCCCCGAATACCAATAACCTAATATGTGAACTCACATTAAGAGTGTAGAATTCTGAGGTTTTTGGCTACACATATAACATTCCTATCCATGAGATGCTATTAATACTTGGTTTTCGTTGGTATGTGTCATAATTTTTTTTAAATTTGGGTCAAAATCACCTCTTATGCTATGTTTCGATATATTACCCATCATTTTAAGGACAAAGCAAATGGAAAATGAAAGAATAGTTTCTAAGACTTATTTTCCCCCTACACTTAAGTTGAACATTTTCCCCAATGTTCTATAGAAGTACCCGTAAAACGAATAAAGGTAAAAGAAAATAAGGAAAAGAAACTAGTACTGGCCCGGTTTGGCTCAATAAATGGGAAAAATAGCGATGACTTTAAATGCGTCCATCCAAGAATTAGTCCAATGAAACATCCTAAGAATTTCCAAGATTCTTCTCATTAAATATAACCTGTAATCAAAGACAAACGACAACTACACCTAAGCATAAAATTGTGCGATATACAAATAATACAATAGAAATTTTTAGGGTTGACTCGATAAAGCATTAAGAGAGGAAGAGAAGAATTGTCAAACATCTTTTTGTTTTGCAGGGTTATAACAACGGAGGTACATATTTTATAATGTTATGCAAGTCTTATTTTCAAAAATAATTAAAAACTTTAGATTTTCTGGACCTGGGCGTTTTGATCTCCGTCAGTAAAATCATGAACAGTCACAGATGTCATGGTGATGGTGTCGCGTGCAAATCGTGACGCCGTCTCCACGTTATGTGAAAACAAAATTTTTGTTTTTGATGAAAAATTTCCTGCACTTGATCCCATAAGTTAATTCTTGTACAAATAGCTGCATAAAACCTGAAATGTGACAGTTTACTCATATGACTCAAAACTGACGCGAATTAATCTAAACAAATTATTTAACATGCTTGAACTTGGTTCAAAAACCGAATAGATTCACCTACACTTATTATTTGTAAAATACCTTTGATTGAAATTAAGACGAAGTTAAAAACAAGACAAAGCATGATTACAAGATAGAGTTCGAACATGCTAGAATAAAATGATAAGAATAAAACACACTTGACACTCCTAAGTTGCGGGAAAAGTAAATTGGGTTGCTTCCCAAGAAGCGCTTTTCTTTATTCACGAGTCTTGTAGCTAGACTCGAAGTCACTCATTCTTATGTGACTTCTCCTTCGTCATCCATTCCTCTAAGGTATTCGGGTCCTAGTTCTAGGCATTCTTTGTATAATCCTAGTATCTTATTCATTACATACTCTACTCCTCTTCTCTTGTCCTTCTCGTTCCTAAGGTAGACTAATTTTGTTTGCTCTTTTTCAAGGTCCGATAATGAGTCATATTGTTCTATATTATGGGGAATCTTATAGGCAAATTTCTGTTGCTGAACCTGACTACTCCTTCGGGTGGGTCTTTTGAAGTCATGTTGATAATTTTCCATACGAAAGGTATCCCTAGTACTACCTGTGACAGCCTAGGGTCTATGATTGAGCCGATGTCTTCGACAATCATGAAGTCTACAATATAGGTGAAGTTTCCTACGAAGACATGCATTCCCTTAATCCTTCTAGTGAAATTGCTAATACCACCATTCGAGTTTTCCCTAGGGTCGAGTTTTTGTCTCATAACCTAATTATACATCATTCGGGTCATGATATTTCGAAGGGTATCCTTCCCTGATGATGGGGTTTCGTAGAAATACTGAGGGGATTGGGCCACACATAAGGTACTTGTGATACGCGAGTTCACTCCTAGTCGGGAATATGTCAAAATACTCCACTTTTTGCCCTTCTGCTTTGGGTTCCTCCTTGCGGGAATCGTCATCCTTCAGGATGATCTCAATAAACATCACATCACCATCTTCCTCTTTGGTGCAAATGAGTTCAGTGTTGGATAATGGGGAAACTAATCCGAGTGATTCGAAGAATGAATTGAATTTGAGGAATTTTTCGGTGATAAATGTAACGGATGGATCGAATGGTGTAGGAGGGTCGACATGGATATTTTCCGGGTTGTCCTCTTCTTTCTTATTCTCCTTTTCTTCGTTATTATAAGAGGCGCTTTGTTGCTCGGTAGGGATTGTGATGGTTTTGATCGAACCATGGGTTTGAGTTGAGCATTGCGGGTCTTCAGATAGGTAAGAACGAGCACACAAAACTGGATAAGTACTCAGTTTCTAGTTCTTAACCGTATCGCTAGGTAGTGTGCCTGCTATTCGATCGGTGATGGCCTTCAACACAGTGTCAATTTTGTTGGTCATGTCACTTTGTTGTTGTTTGAAATCGGCTTCAAACCTGGATAGTCTAGCATCTTGAGATGCCATATAGTTAGATATCAATCCTTCAAGGTTTGATTGATTGTTAAAGCTTCGAGGATTGTTATTGAAAGAACAGTTAGGGATCGAACCGTTAGGTTAAAACCGGTTAGTTGGGTTTGAAAAATTATTTTGAGAGTTTTGGGGTTGTCTCCACCTAAGGTTTGGGTAACTTCTCCATGATGGATTATAGGTGTCACTAAGATTGTTTTGCTCGGGCTTGAAAGTATACAACTTACCTCTCGCTTCGTCGGTACGCGAGGATGCGTATTCAACAAAGGCTTGTTTGAGATCTTCCATGCAATAATGAGTGTTGTGAGGGCCACTGCAGATCTCACATGAGGTAGTGATTTTGTTCACTTAAGTAGGTTGTGTCAGAGCAAGATGAGCTTCCATCAAGCGTTAGACTTGATTTTCGAGCTCGATTAGATGGTGGTCGGATGTACTCGAGACATCTTGAGGCAGTGCGATTGCCTTGACCGGCTTAGCAAAATCTCTTGGGTCATTCCAACTTTCGTTGTCATAGAGGGCGGGGTCCTCTAATAATGTCCAGGATTCTTCGGCGTTTCGGTCACGAAGCTGGCCATCGACCGACTGGTCAATGGTCCGTCTTGTGACGGGATTGACATGGTCATAAAAAATTTAGACTTTGAGCCAAAGGTCGATGCCATAATGAGGGACTTTTTGTAGTAAGTCCTTGAAACGAGTCCATGCTTCGGATAGAGATTCTCCATGATGCTGTTGGAACATCAGGATATCATTGGGGAGTTTTGCGATCCTTCCTGGTGGAAAGAATTGAGCAAGGAATCGGGTAGTAAGATCCTCCCATGTGGTGATGGATCCTGCTGGAAGACGTTCAAGCCAATTGCTAGCTTGATCGTGAAGGGAAAATTGAAATAAACGCAGGCGCATTCTTTCCCTATTTTCACCGTCAAGGTCAAGTGAGTCCACTAGTTTTAGGTAGTCCTTGAGGTGTTGGTTTGGATCCTCGGACCGTAGTCCGTGGAATGAGCATCCATTTTGCACCAACCGGATGGTGTCGACGTTGTTCCCTACGGGGAGCTCGATGGTATTCCTGTAGCCCTTGTGGCTAGGTTTGTAGTAGTCTCCTAAAGTACAGATATGATTCTCGTCTCCCATGGTGGTTGATGAGAATAGGTTAGGAAACAGATAATACAAAGAAAAGATAGACTACGAGAAAGCTAATATGTGGAAATTAAATCTTACTTAAACGGATTCAAGCAAGTAGAACTAAGCTAAACTATGATCAGAACCTAACTATTTCCCACGCAGCGGCGCCAAAAACTTGTTGCGGTTGTCGTAAGGGACTTTTAAGAAGTTGTACAACTCCCTAGGTAGTGTACATAACCGTTGTAGTGTAGTATAGGCCAGACTCAGGGGTTGTTATCGTTCTCTAGGGGAATAGGCTGGGAAGGCTTTGATCACGGTCTAACAGAATTCTAAGGGTTGAGAGAAGATTCTTTTTGTGTTTTTATGTTTATAGGAAAGTAGGTAAATCATATATTTGAGAGATTGGTTGGTTTTAGCTAATAAACTAAATATAAACTAAGCTACTGGTGATAACAATATAATAAAAGATTGTGTTTATTTAATCATGTATTACTCCCTAGATTGCTTCTCCTAGTGTTGTTGCTTTGTCACACTTGTGATGATATATGTAACTATTTCCTAAGTCATGAACGAAATACACGAACCCGCCGTCTATTTAATATTCTGTTAAGGTAACGCACAAGTAAGGTAGTATGAAGACTGTTACCCGATGGTATCCTTTCTACACAATCATGTTTTCCTAGACATATCAACAGCGATACAGACAAAAGCTGGTTTTCTAAGACCTAACATGCATATTCATCACAAGAAGCAACACCACTAAGATCTACATCCTAGGTTTCATACAATCATAAATAAACACAATAGAAGGTTTAGCCAAGCATGTTAAAGATAAAGTAAGAACAGATAAGAATCACACAACAAGACATATTGAATGATTAAGATAGTCTTACTTGATTAAAACATGAATTAAAGGAAGTACAATAGGGTTTTGAGGCCCTAAAATCGTCCCTAACAGCTGCTAAACGAACTAGGGTTCGTCCCTTTCTTTTACTCTAAAGTTACACACACTTAAAACCCTAAAAACGGATTTGTATATATAGGAAAATCGTTGTGACGGCGTTGTGTGTTAATCGTGACGCCGTCATGAATAGAATATTCTAGATAATGGGCTGGGTCGTACAATCTGACGCCGTCTGGAGATCTTGTGACGCCGTCTTGAGATGGGTTGTGACGGCGTCACGTGTAATCTGTGACGCCGTCTCCAGCTTCTGAGTAGAAATTCTTGAGAGATGTTGGTGTAGGTCCGTAGTCTTGTCTGTTTCTTCTCCAAATGAGCCCAAGTCACGTGTATTTCCTCCAAATGCCTTCCAAATGTTGAATACCTGAAAAGGAACGATTAAGTACCTATTTTGGGCATAAATGCATGATTTAGGGGGTTAAACGACCTCGAAAAAGTGTATAAAATGACACCTCGTCAACGTCGTATTGAACAGATCATACTGAGGGTTTTTGAAAATGTACCTATACGCCGTATTCATTGGAGATATGTCGTATAGGTTTTCATATTTAGGGGAAAATCTTTGATACGCTGTATTCATTGGAGATAAATACGCTGTATCATATGAGTAGAGAAAAAAAAATTGGGTTTCCCTTATTTCTACCCGTTTTTTTATTTTTTTTTATTTTTTTTTTATTTTTTTTTTTTTTTTTTTTTTTTTTTTTTTTTTTTTTTTTTTTTTTGTTTTTTTATTTTTTTTTTTTTGTTTCTTTTTTTTTTTTGTTTTGACCCACAACTTTAACAATGTTATATTCAACTTTAAACTAACTCAAATAGGGGCATATAATAGTCATATGGTAAAAACACAAATCCTAAATCTAAATCAAACCCTAACCCTAATTCTTATTCGAAAAAGAAAGAAAGAGAGTTGAGCAATCATACCTTATGTTTAGGATTTTATAAATTATAGAAACAAGGATTAATTTTAAAGATTTAGGGCGCGATAATTTTTGTTTGAAATGAGAGTGAAAGGTGTGTATGAAAGGGTATCCGGCGTATTAGCTGGGTTTTTATACCCACGCTGGATACGCCATATTGGGAAGTGTCCAATACGCCGTATTGGACATTATTATTGGCTTAGTCAAAGTAAGTCAAGGATGGTTGATACGGCGTATAGGTGTTGCCATGATACGCCCTATTCATTTGTGGGGGCCAATTTTTCAAATATTTTAACAGAGTAAAGAAAAACGTACCTTGGCCTCTGCAATATTCTTGTGTGAGCACCATCCTTATAATACCGCTTAGGTTCGAACGAGATGCCAAATGGCACATATAAATTTTTAATGAGAATTAATGGCATCCAGTTGTTAAGATTATTCTAACTCACGATATTAGCATCTAAGGTTATGATAAAAAAATTATCGTTGAAAACTTCATCGATTTTATCGTGATTTGTTTTTGGAAGTTCATTTGACCCATTAGTATCAATGTTTATTACGTTATTTCTAGAAGACTGTGTTATATCGATATTGTCATCATTGTCCTCGATTGTTTTTGGATCAAGGTATAAAACATTTTGTTCCTTTTTATCATACTCAGACAATGATGTTTCAAATTTATTGATATGTTGAGAACTTACAGAAGGTTCAATTAGTGGGTCTAATTTAGGCTTTAAATCATTATAAGCGATGGCTGGGAATTCATTCTTAAAATCTTTAAGGAAGTCTAAATCCTCAATATAACCAATTGTAGGTTCTAGTGACGGAGATGATGGTGTATTGACTTTATCATTCTCAATTTTTGAATCAGTTTTCAAATTGTCGACATAAATTATTTTACAAGAAAATGAATTTTCGTCAAAAACTACCATGTAATCTTCATCGTCGGATTCGTCAAATGATATTTCAAAGTCAATTTCGTTATTGTCAAGAGGACTTACCGTAGGTTCCCATGAGAGTGCTGTATCAGATGTATTGTCAAAGACTATAGCTAGGTATTTAGTTTCGAGATTCGTGAAGCTATCCTCCTCATTTTTAGAATATTCCATCTTGCCGTATGTGGCAGTTTGCCAATTAAATGTTCAACCTTGTTTTCAAGCCTTTTCTTCTTCGAGTCTGATGTATTCTTCCACAATAATGTTTGGATCATTTATGATAAACCTATGCTGGAAATCAGAAACAAAGAAACGAACTACAAGGTAGAGTACTTTATGAAAATAATTAAATAAAGCTGGAATTTAAACACACAATTAAATTAAATACAAACAGAATTAAATTACACTAGTTAGATTATTCTAAGCTAATGGTTAGAAATACTAATAAAATTAAAGGTTAAACTTTTTCACTCTCCGGCAGCGGCGCAAAAAACTTGATGTGCTGTCGTGTAGGGTCAATTTATTGATTACCAAGTTTTAAATTTATATTTAGCCGACTTATCCTAAAACAACACTTTAACGGGCAGTGTACCCGATCGGGTGAAGTTTCGTGGTAAGTAGGGTGTCGAACACTAAAAGCAAGGTCATTAATCTTATATTTTACCAGTATTTTAATTACTCTAGTTAAGTTAATTCTAATTACTTGTTAAACCTATGCTATATACGCTTCTAACGGATATGGGGGGTGACTGGTACAGGTTTTATGGTGACAATAATCAATTCTAAACACAATAAACATGCAAGAAAACAATCAGAAGATAAAAGAGCGGTACAGGCCAAATAATAGAAAACTGTATTAGCCATATTAAATCTGATCAAATACTGGTTTGTTTATTTAGTGTAATAATTTCTTATCTCGAAGCGGCATATCATTCTTAAGACTTAGGTGGGACATCATCCTAAGACCTAGACACGTTGAATCTTGCCATAATTAACGCATCCGCATAAAGCATCCTTTTAGTTTGATTATAATCTATCTAGGGATTATAGCAATGGTAATCTTGATAAACCCTAGCCCATCGGGACTTTATCCACTTCCTATTTGACGGTATTTTATATACTGGTAGTCCACTATTCAAATCTTTATCAATTAATCAAGAACATACTTGTTGAAACATTACGGGTCACCTGCCGGTCCAACTAAGCTCTTAATTTAAAGATAAAGACATAATGTTATTTGTGATCCTATTGGTCCAGTGATATAAAACACAATATGGAGAGTTATCCCTAAACAAGTATCATGTGATAAACATAATTAAACTCTCAACGATAAATTAAGGAAATAAATTTTAAAACAAACAAAACATTAAATCTTCATTAAGATGGCTAATACCCAAGGGTATTAGCCCATAACCATTATAATTATACAAGCGTGATCAAATAACCAAGGTAAACTAAATGTTTTACCGAACGATACCAACAATTAAATGATTACAAGAGTATAGGAATTACACAGTGTCTTTTATGGAATCGTGATCGATGCTTGACCTTTGTTGCTCTTCTTTTCTTTAGAAATTGTCTTTTATGTGTATGGTATGAAGAATATGATTTTGAACACCAAAAACTTGTTTTTGAGTCTTCTATTTATAGTCTCTAAAAAAGTCGCGATACGCCGTATTAGGCTAGGCCATTACGGTGTATTAGGGTGTGTCCCTTGGAGTGCGCGCAAAGTTTATGACCAGCATAATATATATTCCCAAAATATAAATATCTTCGTATCTCTGAATAGTTATCTTGATGGATACGGCGTATTGCACAAGGTGAATACGCCATATTGGGAATTGGTTGAACGCCTTTTCTTGTGAAGACTTGGCGCTGATACACCGTATCTCTTTTCCTGGATACGCTGTTTTGGTTTGAATTGAGTAATCTTCAAATGTCTTCGTTTTAGCTCTAAAATATGCGCCTTTTAGCATGTCTTCACAAATCACTCCTCAATTACTGCAAATAACACTTTTAAGCAATTAAGTACAAATTCTTGCAATAATTATATAAAAATGGGTAACTTATTCGGGATAAATGATGGTATAAATGTGACATTATTTGATGTCATCAAATATCCCCCCACTTGAATCCTACTTGTCCTCAAGTAGACTCTAGATTATATTGAAAATGTATCCTAACCGAAGTCAAGGATTTTTCTGTTTAAGCACTTTTTTGATTTAATCACCTATACAAGACCAAGCACCTCATGAAATATGGAAATAAAATCACTCATATCACTCAAATAATCTAGGGTTTAACATTTAAGTGGTACACTCATTTACTCGGTCGTGATTAGCTTCATATCATAAGTTTGGCAAGGATACACATCTCCACCACTAGAGCTAAGGAGAAACAAGTCAAAAGGTAAATTGGGTTTTTATTTAAAGGCTATGGGTTAATCATTTTAACAATCTTTCACCGATAGTACCACACCAACAAGGCAGCTGAAGAACACATACACGGCCGTAATGACAAAACAAACATGTGTGTTTGAACACATCTTCATTCGAGTTTAACCAAGGGCTAGGATGAAGAATGATATAGGGTAGGGATCTTCTAGTTTTCGCCAAAAGTAATAAACCAACAAGGAGACTAAATCACGCATACATGACCATAACAATGGAATAGACATGCATGACCCAATCCAAACCTCGTTCGAGTAAAACCTAAGGTTAATTGTTAGGAATGGGAAGTAAATTTTTGTTAAATAAAATTTACAAAACAAATAGATTAAGCTTGAACAAATAAGGCAGTTGCTAGTAACTTTTCTCGACCGTTCCATGATAAAGACTCGAAATATATACAAATTCCTCGAGCATAGAAATGACAAAGACAACCTAAGTTGGTGTTCCCATAACGGTCAACTTCCCTTACATCTCAAAGTTACATACTTTTATAAAAGCGATGATATCGACCACATAATACAAAACTATACATCGTTGATTTTTATCCACAAATAATCGATCCTTCTAAGAATTTCATCGATTTAAGTTTAGCGAACCGACTATAAATCATCCTTCTCTTTTTTGATGCATTTTCTATTTTTCCATTATTTTCATATCATAATCCTCGGTGCAATTTCACCGTCTTCACAATCATCATTTTTCGGGATAATTTTTCCTTCTTTAACACTTCTTCTTCGAACATAATACATAATCGCGAAAGTAGCAAAATACATGAGCTACATATTTTACCATTGCATTGTGCAATTTCCCAACCATAACAGAGATAGAAAATTCCACTTTGACACAGGAAATACAAAACTTTACACAAAAGCAACTAGCAACTTTGATTAAGTAGGCTTAATCTACGGTGTAGGCTAAGGTGTAAAGGTGTAACGAAATAGACATATGGTGTGAAAAAAACAAGAATGGCTCAACATGTTTTTCTAGGGGATCTTACTTTTAAGATGAGAGTAAGCAAAGGGTTACATAGGATTTAACTAACAAGTGTAGTTAGTTAATTTTACAACATTTAGGCTTTTTGGTGTATTCCTAGAAATTTACCAGTTAAAAATGTTTCTCCATCTAAATCCATAGTACTCATTGTTGTGGTCTCGAGTGATATACCAGGCCAAGTTCTAAAGTCCACTACATCACTGGCACACTCATATTTTATGGAATTTTTAGTCAACGTTTGAAAACGGAATAGTCTTAATTCTCACAAATTGGCATTAAGGGTTAAAGTGCTCGAGGTCATGTAACTAGTAATTTTTGCAAAAGTTATGCTAGAATTTTTTTTTTTTATTTGGCGTAATTTTAAGCACATTAGCATGTTATTTGTAAAAAAAGGACAAGTACGCATTCTAATTCTCCATCCCCCCACTTATAGGAATGAGGAACAATAAAACAACCAAGGGGTATCGCTAAAAACGTGTTTTATTATGAAGACTTGGCGCTGATACGCCGTATCTCTTTTCCTAGATACGGCATATTGGTCAGAATTGAGTAATATCCAAATGTCTTCATTTTAGCTCCAAAATATGTGCCTTTTAGCATGTCTTTACAAATCACTCCTCAATTTTGCAAAAACACTTTTAAGCAATTAATTACAAATTCTTGCAATAATTATATAAAAATAGGTAACTTATTCGAGATAAATGATGGTAAAAATGTGACGTTATTTGATGTCATCAGGCACTATCAGCTATGGTCATACTTTTTGGAGTAAATATTTAAAATATTTTTTTGACACATAGATATCCTTTGAAATCGTTGAGTTTTTGTTTGAAACTAGAAAATAAGTTAATTCACCCATCATACTCATTTCATACTTTTTGGTCATCAGCTTGCCAAATTGTTTACTTAGTTTTAAACTAGTTGACCCAAAAATAACATCATCCACATATATGTGTATAATTATAACAACACTCTTAGTTTTATAAGTAAAAAGAGTGTTGTTAATGGTACCTCTGAAAAACTTGTGTTGAATAAGAAATTTTGAAAGAGTTTCAAACCATGCTTAGGGGACTTGCTTTAGCCTATAGAGGAATTTATCCAACTTACACACTGATTGGGGAAATCACTCTTGCAATCCAGGAGGTTGTTAAACATACACTTCCTCTGATATTTTCCTATTCAAAAATGCACTTTTCACATCTATCTAATACATCATAAAACCTATGTAGGCTGCATAAGCAAGAAAGATCCTTATGGCTTCCAATCTTGCAATAGGAGCAAAGGTTTCTTCATAATCTATCCCTTCCTGTTGATTATACCCTGAGCAACTAGTCTTGCTCTTATTTTTATAACAAACACCCATTTTATCCACTTGTTTTTCTGATCCATTTGGTCCAATCTATGGTTTTAACATGAGGTTTAGGAACCAAAGTCTAGACTTTGTTCCTTTCAAATTGATTATGCTCTTCTTGCATTGCAATAATCCATCCTTCTTCTTCTAAAGCTTCAATAAGCTTCTTGGGTTCTATTTCAGAGAGAAAGTTAACATATAGACATTCATGAGCTAAGGCAGCATCTGAGGGTCTAACCCTACTTTTGGTTGTGATACCAGGAAGAGGTTCACCAATCATGTTAACAAGTTCAATGTGCTTTTCTCTTGACCATCTGTCTTCAGGAACAAGAGTTTAAAGAATACCTTTAAGAAAAAAAAAAAAAAAAATACTAAGGGTTGATATCAACAGTAACTGAGGGTGAGATAATTATTGGTGAGGATTGTACACCACTGATTGTTTCAATGATGACATTATCTTGAATTTCAGCAAGTTCAAGATTTTCAACTGAGTCAAAATAACCATGTTCATTGAAGATTGGGAGATCAGCAGCACTAGTGAACTCAGGTAGTTTTTCAATAGAGACAAAGTCCTGAAGAGTAGCTAAATTAGTGGGAGTGATGTTTTTATATGCAGGTATGTAGGGAAAGTACTCAATATTTCTAGGCTAAGTTCATAGCAATAATCTCCTACACAAGTAAGTAACTCTAATTGAGTTAATTGAAGAATTAAGGGTTGGGGTTCATAGACCCAATTTGGAGGTTTTGGGTAATTGTTATCCTAAACTAAGTTTAGAAGTGCTTATGAACATGGATTAAGGTTATTGTTGGGAATTAAGGGCTTCTATAAAGTTTATACTGCTGGTTTAATTTAGTACTGCCAAGCTTAAATAGTTTGTACTGCTCAGATTATAACTACCAGTACTAATTGGTTAGTACTGTTAGAGTAAAAGTTAGTACTGTCAGTACTAACTTAATACTGCTAAAGAGAAGTTAACACTGCTGCATGAAGATTAGGACTGATGAAGAGTTAAACGTGTTTTGTGATATGTATGGACTTATTCTGTGTATATCTTATATAGTTAGAAGATATGTTAATATCTTGTAAAAGTTTAGAAGATTTGTAGTTATCTTGTAAAGGACTCCTTGGTGTATAAAAGGAGATCCTAGGATATGGTTTTAGAATCACATCACATCACATCACATCAGTCTTTCATAGTATTCATAGCTTCAAGGTTGTAAACCCTAACACTATCAAAGAGTGTTCGTATTAATATATTGAAGCTTATTGTTTTGGTTGTATTTCTGTGTCTCAAACATACTTTTTCTTTATTCTTCTTAGTGGTATAAACTAGATTCCGCATAGTTTATATCATACACTCAAAGTTTCAGTCTTAGTGCCTTTGGATTTATCCAAGGATACTAAACCTTACATCAAGCTTAGGAGTTCAAGATCCTTTCACCAGGACCATCAAGTGGTATCAGAGCTTGTGGTGAAGCTTTGAATAAGAAGAAACAAACAACACATACTAGATCTAATTCTTAGTGATAAGATAGAGGCAGGAACTACTTCTACAACTCTGACTGCAAGACTCCCTATCCTTAACCCAGGAGAATATGATCTCTGGTTAATGAGGATAGAACAATACTTTCTTATGACTGATTACTCCCTCTGGGAAGTAATTCTGAATGGTAACAAAGTACTAAAGAGACAAGTTAGAGAAACTGAGCAGGAATATGAACCTACTACTGCAGAAGAAAAGCTTTGTTTATTAAGTGCAATTGGATTTCTACTTCGAGGTGCATATGATTCTTAAGATTAAGCCATTAATCAATCCTAAGACCGAGACACAATAATTCTGTCACAATTTAAAAGTCGCTAAAGCCCTCCTTATTTGCTGATTTTATAATATATCTTAGGGATTAAGCAATGTTGATCTTGTTAAACCCTTAGCTTATAGAGACTTTACCACTTTATCCTTAATGGCATATCTTAATCTATTAGTGAGTCCACTTGTCCAACTATCGAATGGAATCACAAAGTTATTTGTTGAATTATCTAGGTCACCTGCTAGTCAACACGGTCAATAAACCATCGTCAATATCCAATTAAAGCGTATCCTAGACACATACTTAGAAGGACAATACTTGTGTAACTATTATTCTAGATGTATAAATTACTATATGGAGAGCTATCCCGGACTCTAGGTCCGCTTGGTCCACTTTGCTAGATCCAGTTGAATGATAGGTCGCATACAAAAACGCGTAAACAAGTATAAATTGATAAACATAAACAAGCACTCAACGATAAATCAAGAAATCGATATAAACAAATACCAAACATTCAAATTTTCATAATAATGGCTAATACCCAAAGGTATTAGCCTTCAAACGTCATAAAAAATACAAGAGTAATAATTTAGCCAAGGTAAACTAACCGAGTTAACGAATGATACCAAAAACTTAACGATTACTAAAGTATATGGAATTACACGATGTCTCCTATGGAATTGAATATGTTGCTCGACCTCTTCTAAACTTTTTCTCTTCTGAAAATCGACTTTTGTGGTTTAGGTATCGAGAATATGATTTAGCACACTTAAAACTTGTTTTTGAGTTTTCTATTTATAAGGTCTGGAAGTCGATTGGATACGGCGTATCCATGTATTGGATACGGCGTATTGGGGATTTCTTGGAGTAGGGATCACGTTTGATATCTTCCAGAATATTATATTGATTCCATATCTTGAATACGGCGTATTGAGTTCTCTAGATACGACGTATTGATCTTTATTCCTTTTGTGGTCTTTGGTGAGTGCAGGCACGGATACGCCGTATCTTCCTTGATGGATACGGCGTATTGGTCTTCAGAACAGTAATCTTCAAAATATCTTCATTTAAGCTCTAGAATGCGCGCCTTTTGCTAAGTTTCACCAATTACTCCATAATTACTGCAATTCTCAAATATAAACGATTAAGTAACAATTCTTTGCAATAACTATACAAAATAGGTTAATAACATGTGATAAATGATGCTATAAAATAGACGTTATTTGATGTCATCAAATATCCCCCCACTTGAATCCTACTTGTCCTCAAGTAGCCTTTAGAAGTTTATAAAAATGTATCCCTTAAGGATATTTTCTGTTTAAAGCACTTATTCGATCTATTACAAGTACACAACCAAACACCTCACGAAATAGGAAGATGAAAACACTCAAATCACTCAACTAATCTATGTGGTAACATGTAACTAATTCGCTCAATTGCTCGGCCGTGACGAGTATTCTATCATAAGCTTGGCAAGGATACACATCTCTACCACTAAAGCCAAGGAGTAACAAGTTTATAAAGGTAAATATGGGTTTTTTGTATGGAAAGGCGTACGGTTTGATCATTCTACAATCTTTCACCAGAAGTTACCACTCCAACACGGCAGCTGAAGCAACATAACACCTAGATCATCGGGTGACGTGTTGTTCGATCACTTCGGCCATGTCGATTTAACCAATGGTTAGGATGAAGAATGATATAGGGTAGGAACCTTCTAACTTTCACCAAAATTCATAAACCAACAAGGTACAAGGCATGCAAACACACCCAAAATGCCGGGATGGACATGCATGTTTATATGAATCCTCATTCGTGTAAAACTAGCTGTTAATCATTAGGTGAGAGGGAAGTAAATTGTTGTTAAATAAAAATCAAGAAACAAATAGATTAAGACTTAAGTTACAAGTGCTAGCACTTATTACGGACATAGTTATCATATTAAGACACAAAACTTTTTTCACGTCTGATCTAGATCAAAAAACAACACCTACAGTATGGCTTTCCCATAACGATCAACTTCCCAATCATCCCAAAACTTTACATACTTTACAAGGAAAGTGGCGATATCTTCCACTTTGTACAATACTCTACATCGTTGATTTTTAGACGTATCAATGAATAATCGATCCATCGTATAATTCCTTCTGTAATGCTTTTTGCGAAATGATTATCTTCAAACTTTCCTTTTCTCTTTTTTTTCGATTTTTTTGCTAACTATTCTTCAAATCTTGATGTAGTTTCACCATCTTCACCATCATAATAATTCCAGATAATTCCTTCGTTCTTCGGTTTCCCCAATAATTGTGACGGTAGTAAAATCATATGAGTTTTGACTACTAATATATATTCCCATTTGCAATGTGCAAACTTCCAACCGCACCAAAGATAGAAAATGACACAAGACTCTGGAAATACAAACTTTACACTTTAAGACTAGCAATGGCAATTAAAACTTTAATTTTAGAGGGTAGGTTAAGGTGTGTATGGGTGTAACGGAAACAAAAATAGATGGTGTAAATTCCTAAAGATTGCTCTACAGGTTTTTGTTTTGTAAGATCATCACTCTAAAGATGAGAGTGGAAGGGTTTAACGGTAGGTTAACTAACCGGTGTAGTTAGTTAATAAACAACATGTATAGGCGATTTGGTTGTAGTCCTAAGATTTACCAATTTAAACAAGTTACTCTAATTAAATCCATAATACTCATTATTGTGGTCTCGAATAGATATACCAAGCCAAGTTCTAAAGTCTACAACATCACCGGCACACTCATATTTTATGGATTTTGGATAAACATTCGGAAACGGAAAGGTTAAATCCTCACAATATCTAACAAGGGTTATTGTGTGCGGGTTATGTAACATGTAATTTCACAAAAGTATGCTTGATTTTTTTTAAATTTGAGCATAATTTAAGCTTTTTATTGTGAAAAATAGGACAAGTGATCATTCTAATTCCCATCTCCCCACTTGAATTATACAACGTCCTCATTGTATATAAAAAACATTAAATACGGGAATTTAAAAAGAATTAGAATGAGAAACTCCCCTGATTTTTGCTCGATAGATTCTTAAATTTGCGTTTATGAGCAAGATTTTGTGTTGAACAGCCGTCTTGAGGTTTCAAGACTCCAACACTTTAAGATTTCCAGATTTGTAAGTCTCCACAGTATTTGTCGTATTTCTTCCTGAGTACTGCGTAAAATCTAGGAAAGACAGGTTGCATTCCTATCTTTCGGTACTTAGGGTTAATTTAAACTAAACTAAAAGAACACTAAATACGAGTCGTCTTAGATACGGTGTTCAAGTAGTTGAATACGGGTTTATTCGCAGGAATAACAATAATGTTTTTAGTGCATAAAAAGTAAAAGACTGATAACGTCTTCTAGATAATCAATTCGCCGTATTAGGTGGAAACGGATTACATCGTATTGAAGTCTGGAGGAAGGAAGATTCGATGAACAAATTATATAAAAATTTAGGGTTTGTCTCCCGGGTGCACTTTGTTTACAACGAAGTCTTTAAGTTAGACATTTCTTTAGCTTCCACATGTTTGAAATCATCTCCATTCTTGCATTTGTTGTTAATATCCTGCTTGGTTCCGTTATATAAACTACGTTATATCATGCACAAACCAACCAAAAAGTTATATCATGACATAGATGTACAAAATGCTAGATCATGTTTTAGTGTTAGATACATCAAGATATGAATAATAATAACAAATGTACAGATAGATAAAAGGTAAGGATATGGATGTAATCATGGGGTCCGGGTCGCTTAAAGGTCTGCGTGCTGCGAAGGTGCTGGCCTCGCTAGTCCTCTGTCTGGTCCGTCTTTGGAATGCTGCGGGTGAGCTCCCTCAGAAAGTGCCATCGAGTGCCTGATATGTTAGCCTACTAGCATCCATCAACTGCGTCATATATGTCATCATCCATGTGGAGAATCTCCCCTGATCGGTCATCGATCTCTCCACAAGTCCACGCAGGCTCCCTACATCTCTACGCAGTCCCTGTACATCCTCTTCTAATCTCTCTAACCTCTGAGGTATAGTCCTGGCAGAAGCTAGAGATGGTGGTGGTGGCTGCTGAGATGCCTGCTCGGGTGCCAGATCAGTCTAGCCACCCTCATCAATAATCAGGACATCCTCAGCGACTGCAGGGACACCAGCCGCAGCCACGGGCTGCCTTTCTGGTCCCATGGCCACCCAGGCCCAAGTATCATCAAACTGCGCACAAATCTGCAGTCTCACCAGCTCTGTCATATGAATAATAGGAAGCTCGAGGGCAATAGCCGTCAATCCTCCCAGTATCTCAACAGTCAGAAGTCCAAAATGCTCAGCCAATCTAGCTACAAACTGCCCACCAGAAATATGCGCCCTGCTCTTCCTCCTAGCAGCAAACAACCTCAAATACCTAGCCAATAAATAAGGAACACTAACCGAGCCAACGTCCATCCCTCTCAGATAAAATAAATCTGTCACGGTCACCTTCTCAAGTGCCTGACTTTCCTCCAGCAATTACTTCAGCTTCACCACGATGGCGACTACGAATCCGATCCTCTGATCAAAGTGTATGATGGGGTTGTGCCAAGGAAATCTCCAGCAGATGAGATCCCTATCTAATAATCCCTTAAACCCCCCTTATTAGGGATCTGTCTGGTGCTCTCGGCCCAGTAAACACCAAACCCAGCCATCTGCATCTCCTCCTCCATGTGTAATCCCAAGGCTAGGATGAACTGCCTCCAGTCATTCGACTTCCTAGCTCCACCCACCTATAACTGTAAAGGCCCAGGGTGGTTCCAAATTCAAGAATAGACTGACCAAAATTATAACATACTTGTTAGAACTTCAAAATAAGCTCGTGAACCAACGGTCCCTTAATGTCAAGCATCCTCCTCCAAGCCCTATGGTGAAAGACACTTAACACGGTTTTTCAGCCGGGGTGCTCCATCAACATTCTTCCAACAGTCCTCGGCCTTACAAATTCGGCATTCCCCTAAAAATATATCCCGGTACTAGTGCACCTTTCTATGAATCCTGGCTAAATCTCCCCTCGAATCAGAAAATATCAGTATATCGGGGTACTCCTAACCCTAGATCTAAGAAACTTTGTTCTGCTACATGATGGATAGAGCCTATCTCAAATCAATCGAGGAAAGCACAAGGTATAGAAATTTAAACATTCTTGTTTCTGTAGGGTGGCATACGGGTTATTCAAGTAAATGAATACGCCGTCTTGGGATCAATAATGTCAATCGCCGTATTGATTTTTAATCAATACGGCGTTTAAAATTTGGGGGGGGGTTTTCTGTGATTCAAGGATCTTTTTTTATACTCATAACGTCGTTTTCATTTTACTGAATACGCCGTATTGGTGTTTTAAAAATAGGGTAAAAATTGATCAATACGCCGTAACCATGCTGGTGGATACGTCGTATTGGTCTGCAATTATAAAAACAAACAGGGTTTCCCCTGCTTTACCTATTTTATCCTGTTTCAAAACCTTTAAAACTCCTAGTCTAATTCAGGGTGGGTAAAGGAGTCTTAAAAAGTTCTCATTACGGCAAAGCACAAACACCACAAAACCCTAATCCTAATTTTATTAGAAATTGAAATAGTAAATCGAAAAGAAAAGGGGAAGGATTGTTACCGTATGATTGAGATAAATAGAATGCAAATATGAATCAATATCAAGTGATTATCTCCAAGAATAAATCGGTAAGGAGTGGGTGTGTGTTGTGAAAATGAGTGGTAAAAAATGATCCCGCATATTGATTGGGTTTTTATACCCAAATTCGATACGCCGTATTGAGATGGTTAAATACGCCATATAGGCGAATTTTGTTGACTTTAGTGAATGCGTGTAAAAAGGAGTGGATACGCCGTATAGGTTTTATCCTAATACGCCGTATCCAAACTTGGAGACCCACTTTCCTAAAGTAAAGCAAAGAAAACGTAACTTGGCCTCCGCAACATTTTTGAACAAACACCATCCTTATAATACCGTTTAGGGTCGAAAGGAACGCCAAACGGTGCACATAAATTCTTAATGAGAAAGAACAACATTCCATTTGCGTAATGTATCCAAATCATGATTCTTAAATTTAGGTTTATGACAAAATTTCCCGGTCTGAAATTTTTAGTGTTTTTATCGTGACTTGTTTCAAAAACAGTAGTTGACCCATGTGTATATACGTTATCCACAAAAGATAGTATTATATCGATTTTACTGTCATCATTGTCTTTTTTAGATTTTAAATTATCAAGACGAATAATGTTGAAGGGGAATAGATCATTAAAGTACAAAACATTTTGTTCCTCCTCGTCATATTCAGACAATGATGTTTTATCGTTTAAATCAAATTCATTGATATGTTAGGGGTTTAAATTTGGTTCAGTTAATAAATTCGATTTAGACGTTAGAGCATCATTGTAAACAATCGCTGGAAATTCGTTCTCCAAATTAGTAAAGAATTCTAAATCATCAAAACAACTGATCGTAGGCTCAGGTGATGGAATTGAAGGCATGAATTTTTCATAATCGTTTTACGAATCCATTTTCAAATCGTTGACAGAAATCACTTTATAAGAAAATGAGTTTTTGTCAAAAAATATTATGTAATCCTCATCATCGGATTCGTCAAATGATATTCTAAAGTCGATTTCATCGTTAACAGGGGTACTTACTTGAGATTTGCACTGAATTTCATCCTGAGGTGCGACTGCATCATTAATGACAATAGCTGGGAATTCAGCTTCCACAAAGCTAAAGTTGTGAAGATCGTCATCAACCCTGATCTTTCCATATGTAGCAGTTTGCCAATTAAACACTTTCTCGCGTTTATGAGCTTTTTCTTCCTCGAGCCTAATGTATTCTTCCATAGTAAGGTTTGGATCGTCCTCGAAAATACTCTTGCTAGAAAATTTATTAAAAGTACCGATACGTCCGTATCCAGTTGAACGAATTTGCGCGTATAGAATAAAACAGACAAGCAAGAAATTTAAATCTTATTCTAATGTTAATAAACCAAAATATCAAAATAAAATCCAAGATTAATTTTCACCCCGGGGGAAAGAATACAACAACTGCAAAAAAAACTTATTGTGTAGATGTGTGGTGTATATTATATTGATTCTAGTTTAAATTTATTATTTGGCCGACTCAACAAAAACAACACTTTAACGGACAGTTGTACTCCGATCGTAGTAGTTTTCGTGTGTTGGTAAGTTAGGGTGTCGATTCATTGAGAGCGAGGTTAAAATCTATAATTTAATTAATATCTTGGTTACTCTAATCTTGTTATTTCTATTCTAATATAAAAATCTATGTCGTCTAAAATCCTATTCTAAAGGGAAAAGGGGGGTTTCAGCCTAAGAGACTACAATCAATTCAAGACTCTTGTTCAACCACGCAAGCTAATAGTCAAAAAGATAAAAGATGCGGTTGAACTTATATAAGAAAAACTATATGAACCTTATTAATACGATTAGAACGTTGTTTGTTTATTAATTGCACGTTTGCTCCTCTCGGATGTGGCATATCATTCTTAAGGACTTAGGCGTTACTCATTCTAATACTTCGACACATTAATTCTGCCACAATTAAAGCATCCGCCCTAAAGCATCCTTATTTGCTGATTATATTTTTTAGGGATTAAAGCAATGGTGATCTTGTTAAACCCTAGCTTCATAGAACTGTCCCCACTTACCGTTAATGGCTATCTATACACTAGTAGTCCAATTGTCAAATACCCAAGGATTCAGAATGGTATTGTTGAATTATCTAGGTCACCTGCTAGTCAACACGATCAATAAACAATTGGTAATATCCAAATTAACTAGTTAAGCCCGAGCGTATATCCTAGACACAGACTTAGAAGGACAATACGTGTGGTACTATTATTCTAGATGTATAATTACTATAGGGAGAGCTATCCTAAAACTCTAGATCTGCTTCGGTTCCCACTTTGATTAGATCTAGTTTGAATGATAGGCTGCCATAAAAAGCGCGTAAACAAGATATATATTGATAAACATAAACAGCATTCACGATAAATCTAAGAATCGATATAAAAACAAAATACCCCAAACATTCAGATCTTCATTATAATGGCTAATACCCAAAGGTATTAGCCTTCAAACGTCATGATCAATACAAGAGTTATAATTTAGCCATGGTAAACTAACCGAGTTAATGAATGATACCAAAAACAGAACGATTACTAAAGTATATGGAATTACACGATGTCTCCTATGGAATTGAATACGTTGCTCGACCTCTTCTACTCTTTTTCTCTTCTGAAAATTGACTTTTGTGGTTTAGGTATCGAGAATATGATTTAGCACACTTAAAACTCGTTTTTGAGTTTTCTATTTATAAGGTCTGGAAGTCGGTTGGATACGGCATATCCATGTATTGGATACGGCGTATTGGGGATTTCTTGGAGTAGGGACCACGTTTATATCTTCTAGAATATTATATTTATTCCATATCTTGAATACGGCGTATTGAGTTCTCTGGATACGACGTATTGAGTTCTCTGGATACGGCGTATTGATCTTCATTCCTTTTGTGGTCTTTGGTGAGTGCAGGCACAAATACGTTGTATCTTCCTTGATGGATACGGCGTATTGGTCTTCAGAACAGTAATCTTCAAAATATCTTCATTTAAGCTCTAGAATGCGCGCCTTTTTCTAAGTTTCACCAATTACTCCATAATTACTGCAATTCTCAAATATAAACGATTAAGTAACAATTCTTTGCAATAACTATACAAAATCGGTTAATAACATGGGATAAATGATGCTATAAAATAGACATTATTTGATGTCATCAAATATCCCCCCACTTGAATCCTACTTGTCCCCAAGTAGCCTTTAGAAGTTTATAAAAATGTATCCCTTAAGGATATTTTTTGTTTAAAGCACTTATTCGATCTATTACAAGTACACAACCAAACACCTCACGAAATAGGAAGATGAAAACACTCAAATCACTCAACTAATCTATGTGGTAACATGTAACTAATTCGCTCAATTGCTCGGTCGTTGTGAGTATTTCTTATCATAAGCTTGGCAAGGATACACATCTCCACCACTAAAGCCAAGGAGTAACAAGTTTATAAAGAATTTAACCAACGGTTAGGATGAAGAATGATATAGGGTAGGAACCTTCTAACTTTCACCAAAAGTCGTAAACCAACGAGGCAGCTGAGACATGCATACATGGCCGTAACGACGGAATAGACATGTGTGTTCGATCACATCCCCATTCGAATTTAACCAATGGTTAGGATGAAGAATGATATAGAGTAGGAACCTTCTAACTTTCACCAAAAGTCATAAACCAACAAGGTACAAGACATGCATACATGTCCGGAATGACGGAATAGACATGCATGTATGTATGGCTCCTCATTCGCATAAACCTAGAGGTTAATCATTAGGTGAGAGGGAAGTAAATTGTTGTTAAATAAAAATCAAGAAACAAAAAGATTAAGCCTAAGATACAAGTTGCTAGACACTTATTTTCCTGACCGTTATTATGAAAAAGACACAACTATTTACAACGTCTTGATCATAGATAAAAAATAACAACCTAAGTTGGCGTTCCCATAATGGTCAACTTCCCAATCATCCCTAAACTTTTCATACTCTACAAGGTAAGTGGCGATATCTTCCACTTTGTACAATACTCTACATCGTTGATTTTTGTTAACGTATCAAGAATAACTGATCCTTTGTATAATTCCTTCGGTAATGCTCTTTCGCGAAACGATTATCTTCAAACTTTCTTTCTCTTTCATTTTTTCTCTCTTTTTTTTCTTGCAATTTTTTTTAAACAAAATTTCAAATCTCGGCGTAGTTTCACCATCTTCACGATAATAATTCCGGATAATTCCTTTGGTAATTTCTTCGTTCTTTGGATTCACCATTAAGTGTGAATGTAGTAAAATCACATGAGCTTTGACTACTAATATACATTCCCATTTGCAATGTGCAAATTTCCAACCGCATCAAAGATAGATAATGATACAAGACTTGGGAAATACAAACTTTACACTTTAAGCAACTAGCAACTATAAATTAAACTTAATCTAACAGGGTAGGTTAAGGTGTAAGGGTGTAACAAAACAAATAATTGGTGTAAATTCCTAAAGGATTGGTTCTATGGGTTATTCTAGTGGATCATTACTCTAAAGATGAGAGTGGAAGGGTTTGAACTGGAGGTTAACTAACCGGTGTAGTTAGTTAATAAACAACATGTATAGGCGATTTGGTTGTAATCCTAAGATTTACCAATTTAAACAAGTTACTCCAATTAAATCCATAATACTCATCATTATGGTCTCGAATAGATATACCAAGCCAAGTTCTAAAGTCTACAACATCACCGGCACACTCATATTTTTTGGAATTTGGGTAAAAATTTAGAAACGGAAAGGTTAAATCCTCACAATATCTAACAAGGATTATTGTGTGCGGGTTATGTAACATGTAATTGTAATTTCACAAAAGTATGCTTGAAATTTTTTAAATTTGAGCATAATTTAAGCCTTTTATTGTGAAAATTTAGGACAAATAAACATTCTAATTCCATCCCCCCACTTGAATTATACAACGTCCTCGTTGTATATGTAAAACATTAAATACGAGAATTTAAAAAGAATTAGAATGAGAAACTCCCCTGATATTTACTCGGTAGATTCTTCATGTTGCGTTTATGAGCAAGATCGTGTGTTGAACAACCGTCTTGAGGTTTCAAGACTCCAACACTTCAAGATTTCTAGATTTGTAAATTCTCCACCAATATTCGTCGATATTTCCTTCACGAGGTCCTATGTAAAATATAGAAAAAACAGGTGCATTCCTATCTTGGTATTTACGGTTAATTCAAACTAAACTAAAACAAACTAAACACGGGTCAGACTGTGGATACGGTGTATCAAGTAGATGAATATGACATATTCGCAGAACTGACAATAATGTTTTTAAAGTGCATGAAAAATAAAGACTGATAACGTCCAGACATTCAATACGCCGTATGGTATGGGGCGGATACGCCGTATTGAAGTCTGGGAAGACAGACTCGATAACAAAATTAAATAACATTCCGGGTTGTCTCCTGGGAAGCACTTTTGTTTACAGTGAAGTCTTTAAGTTAGACTTTTCTTTAGCTTCCTCTTTTTACTCCAACTCATGCACGCTAATGTGCCCGCGTGTGAGCCATTCTTCCATTGACGGAACTCGGATAAAGTCGGGTCCTAGATTTAAAACTCCTTTGTAGAACCCCTTAAGCTTTTGGTATGCATGCGAGATTCCGTTTATCTTATCTTTCTCACTTACCTTCAGTAACGGTGGTATCTTGTTGCATTGTTCATTAGTGTGGTGTTTAAACTTTGGATGTGATCGCACCATTTGGTAAGTTACTTCGTTATCACCATTGTAAAGGGTAATAATCCCTTCAAACCATTTTGTTTTAATCCCAACTTCTCTCAAGAATGGTTCGCCAAAAATAATGTCGCCCATTTCATTATCACGATAAGCATCCATATCCTCCAAAACTGCAAAGTCAGTCATAACCGAAAAAGTTCCAACAAAGATAGGCATATTCATTAAGGCTCCTACAATATTATTCCCTTTGTACACCATCTTATTTTTCATTATTGAATTATGAAATTTTCTTGACATCATGTTGACATACATTGAATTACAATCTATATGGATCTTCTTATCATCATCACAATAACTAGGGTAATCCCAAATAATATCACTTCACAACAATAAGAATAAGCAAAAAGCTAGAAAATAGAGAGAGAAAGTAGAGAGAGAAATAAGAGAGAAAGATTATATTAGAGAGAGAAGTGGAGGATTACAAATGAGAGCAAATGCAACCAACACCTTCTCTATGTGTGGAGAGGGTCCTTTTATACTATATGCCTTCACTTAAGGTGCATGGGCTTTCTATGGGTCGGGCTTGGCTTCTCATAGGCTTTGAGCCCTTCACATGGACATTACTAGTTTATATTCTAAGCCCATTTAACCCGACTAGCTTATTACTTAACAAGACTAATTGCGACTAATAAGACTGATAACATTCTTGTTCGACTTATATAAAATTAAGGCTAACAATCTCCCCCAATGTTGAGGTCTCTTTCTTCAAACTCCTCCGTTGTTGAGGTCTTCTTTATGTGAAGGACTTGATCTTTTATGTTGACATTCTTGTATGACCGATAATATTCTTGAAGGGGGTTGTCTTGTTTTATCATTGTCTCTCGATGTTGAAGATATGACTTTTGACGTTTATGCTTTGCCTTGTTTTTGTTCGGTCTTAGTCTTTGCTTGTTTGTAATGGCTTTGTTTCTTCATGCTTTTGTGATCTTGATCTTGAGCCTTTATCTTTTGACTTTGAGTTCTTGAGATCTTTATCTTGCATCATCTCCTTGACTTGAATCATCTTGATTTGACTTTCTTGATCAACTTGTGCTCTTGACCAACATGCTCATACTTGTTACATTCTTGTTTGACATATATGATCATAGGTCTAACAATCTTCCCAAAATACGATTCTTTAATTGACTTTGAGGCTCTTTGATGATGGGGAAGTTTAGAATCAACTATCTTGATGTTGAACGATTGACTTTGAAAGCTTGAGTATGAGCATGTGGTTTATGAATCCGACTTCACTGGAATGAGGCTGCAACACCGTCATCTACACCTAAACTAAAATAGTTAGCAATAAAAGATGAATTTGGCTTTGTCATTCATCTTGAGTTCGGTTGCATTAACCTCCGGTTTCCTGTTTTATAGTATAAATACTATACCTGTGATCAGGTAGATTCAAAGAATCTCCTTGACAGGGTTTCCAGCTCAAAGCGTAGGATCTTCTAACATAGATGTATTAGATTCACCATGCTTGCTAGTTCTCATTACCGGAACGTCTCAAAGCAGACAACACGGTAAGAGTGAATCAGATAGTTACTATCTTTCTGATTAAGTCGTCAATTCATTTACTGGACCAAAATTGATATCCAGTTATCACAAGCTTGATTCATATAGAATCTTGCAAGTCACCTACCAAGAGCTTGTTTGATGTTGGCTCAAGCAGGATTTCCATCTTCACTGTGAATACTTAAGTATCACTCGGATGTTCTGGCAAGATCTCAAGGATAATGCGTAGGACTCTTTGTTACAACTTGTGAACTTTATGGTGTTCAACAAGTGTATTTTGACATTGTGTCCTAATGAGATTTATAATTTGATCTCTTCTTGGCTCTAGACTCGATTTGTGCACTTTTGGTTTTAGTAATCGGAGGCTGGAGCAGACTGCCACCTATTCAATATCAACAATCTCAGAGTGAGATGTCAATAGATAACATGTGTATCTTCGTGACAAATGAGACAAGTTTCTTTTGAGAGAAACCCGAATGGCTGGGAAGGGTTGTGCATTGCATCACTGGGTCCATGATGTCATTTTCAATATCAACAATCATCTTTGTGATTTTGATAGATTATGTTGATAAAAATATAATGCCTAAAAACATTACTAATATGTTTTCACATCTTTACGTTTTGATAATCACAAAATATAAAAACGTTCAACGTAGAATTAAACGTAAACAAGTAATTAGTAGTAAATTCTCATTTCAACAAATACATCGCTTAAAGGTATGAATAAATAAATGCTTAATGCATTTTATGATCAAAGGAAATTTTTATTCAACCTCACACTTTTATAAAATGTTGTAAACATTTTATAAACATTAAAAAACATTTTCTACAATTAAAAGAAATGTTTTATTCAAAATAAATGTTTCCGCCATTGCTTTTGCTTCTTCTTCCTCCGAGTATTCTTGGTCAGAGAGTAGATTGAAATGAGGCGATCTCAATTTGTCAAGACTTAGAGTCTTGAAGTGTCTCCTTAATGATCGAAATTCTCGTTCAGGTTCTTTGTAAGGTGTAAATAGCTCGCTCGTAAAACTCCGTGTAATGAACTACCTGAAACAAGGGATGAACAATTAGTAGGATTTGTCCGGTGAAAAGGTAATATTTGGCACGAAGATCAAATATTTCAGCTTCTGTTCCAGACGATCGATACGTCGAATCCAATGGAAGTGGATAAGTCGTATTAATCTGTTGGGATGAATACGCTGTATTGGACAGGGAACGGGATACGCCGTATCCGATGGAAGTGGATACGCCGTATTCAACTGTCGACCAGAACAGCGTATTTAAGAAAAACAATTAAATATGAAAACAATTAAACACACAAAAATATAGAAGCAAACAATTAAATATGAATATACAAATATTATAGAATATACAAGGTATATATACAATAATATTAAAATTCACTATCCTAAGGGTTAGATCTAATCTAATGTTAAAAACCAAAATATCAAATAAAAATCAAGATTAATTTTCACTCCCCGGCAGCGGCGCCAAAAACTTGATGTGCTGTCGTTGTATGGTATATTTAAGATGATTCAATTTTTAAATTTATATTTTGCCGACAAAACCAAAAACAACACTTTAACGGGCAGTGTACTCGATCGGTAGTAGTTTCGTGGTAAGTATGGTGTCGAACACTTGAAGCGAGGTTAAATCTATCAATTTAATTAATATCTTGGTTATCTAATCTATGTTAATTCTATTCTATTCTAAACCTATGTTAAACCTATGGCAGTCTAAATCCTAATTCTAACGGGAAAATGAGGGTTTTCAGCCTCAGAGACTGGTACGGTTTGGTTGGTGTCTATAATCAATTCAAGGCACTTTAACCCATGCAAGCTAATTTTCAAAAGAGAAAAAGATCAAAAGAGGTCGAGCAAATTTATCAATTCCATAGGAGACAACGTGTAATTCCATATACTTTAGTAATCGTTCAGTTTTTGGTATCATTCGTTAACTCGGTTAGTTTACCTTTGTTAAATAATTGCTTTTTTTTTTTTATTATGATGTTTGTAAGGGCTTATACCTTCGGGTATTAGCATTATTATGAAGATCTGAATGTTTGGTATTTGTTATCTTGATTTTCTTAATTTATCGTGAGTGCTTGTTTTATGTTTTCATGCTTAAAGGTTGAGTTCTTGAAAAATATGACCGCTATACTTCAAATAATTACTACTACAGTGCTTTAGGATTTAACATTGTTGTGTAGGATTTATTTTGCATATCTTCTTGATCCCACTTCAATGGATCTTGAATTCCTTAGCTTGTGTAAGGTTTAGTTATGCAAGATAAATCATACACAATTATGATAGAAACTTTGTTTGATAATACTAAAGATTATGCGGAATCTAATCTTTAATATAAGTTAGAATTATTCAATGAGACAGTATTCTAATGAAACACACAGATTCAAAAACAAAAGCTTCAATTTATTAATCCGATCTCTAATCAGTATTAGGTTTACAAAACCCTTAAATGCTATAACAATTCATGAATGAACTCATTTTTGGTTACATGAATTCTATACCCGAGGACTTCCTGTTATACACTTAGGAGTACTATTGGGATTACATATTTTCCTAAGTTATCATTGATCTTCTAAACAAATAAACTTATCGTATCTTTTACAATAATTTCTCAAAATATCACCATAAAGCAATCTTTATCTTTCTATGAGTAGTACTTTTTCATCCTTGAAATAGAAACTCTTTCAGCAGTCTTTTCTTTCTAGCAGTTGTTTCTTTGTACTAGCAGCATTAACTTTGAAAAAGCTAATAGTAACTTATAAAACAGACAGCTTTATACCGATGCAGCAGTAAACTCTAAGATCATCAAGAAGTCTTTTAATCACAACAATCCTTCCCCTCAACTGATTACTTTCTTCACTAAATATTCAAGTTCTTCGTTAAAAGCTTAATCATTCACAGTGAAATGCTTCCATAACACTTCATTGATTCTTGAGTAGCTTTGTGATAAGATTCAAGAAGCTGGATTAACACATGTCATTCATGAATCATCTTTGCAGTCTTTTATTCGGCATCTGGTGATTGTTAGCAAGGTTTTAAGGGGATATCTCTTTCTCTTACCAACATAAAGACATGCAGACTTTGATACCTCACAAAGTGTACTCCACAGGATCAAAGAGCTTCCAACAACCTATTGTTTACTTGTAGATTCATCCATACTAGTCTTCTACAAGATGTTCAACATTGTCTTTAGATCACCCATAGCACTCTTTTATAGCCCTCTTTTGGCCTTGTATACCATGCTTAGCATTAACTAATTTCCTTAGAGATTCCATATCTATCCTGTAAAGCTTCTAAGCATTAAAATAAAGGATGGAGTACCTTTTGAACTTCCAATCAGCTCTTATAATTTTTGATAGTAGCTGATCTTTCCTCTTTAAGAATCTTGTAGTCACAAGCTTGGACGCATTAGTAGCTAAAGGTATAGCATCACAAACTGCTACTTCCTTCATCAGGGGAATGACTTCATCAGACTTTGAAGTTCAGCTGTTTCTTTTATCCTCTTCCACCCTTCTGCTTCTTTTGCCTTCTATTGTTCTATCTCATATCCTTCTCTCTTTTGAAATGCTTTCTTCTTTGTCTCACCGCTATTTCTACTCTTACTTCACTACCTACAACAATTTTGTGTCCATGTCTACAAATGAGTTACCCTTATCTAGCTTTGTTAAATAATTCTTGTATATTGCATAGAATTGTTCTTTAGTCTTTGGGCTTCTATCCTGCCAATATTCTTCAGGCTAGTACACATGATACTCCTTGTTGAGCTTTTATTGGTGGGCTATTACTCTTTTCTTTGCTCTTTTTACAGCAAAGTGTTTTTTCTGGTTATTGTGTGTATTAAATCAACTTAGACTTCTCTTCAATAGTCACTCGTTCTTGTCCTCTTCTTGTCGTCTTTGAGCCAATTTCATAATAAGTCTCATTCTTGCCTGATGTCATTTCCAAATTCTTCAATCAAGGCTACTATTGCTTTAACTTTGTCCATGCAAGCCTCACTTCTCTCATCAAATTAGCTTGTAATCTTATAGCTAATTGTTCATCAAGTGATCTTGATCTTTCTTCTTATCTTCAAAGGTTCTTCAACCATTATACCTTTACCCTTGTCCTTTGAAGGAATTGTTGTTGTTGTTGTTATCGATTCACTTGGCTTTTGAAGAAGAATTCCTTTAGTAGTTGTTGTTGTAGCAATAGTAACCTTAGGTTTTACACTTTTCAATTCTGCCAGTGCTTGAGCCAAAGTTATTTCATCTTCAGTTAATTGTGTGCAACAGCACTAACTGAAATTATACTAACAGTTTAACTGCATAAATTAGCAGTTGTAACTACTTCACTGCGTAGTAAATCGGATCTGCAGTATAACTTCCTTTTAAATCTTATCTTGTTCTGCATAACACTTCTTCATCTTTAAGAACACCTGTATCAAACTCACGATAATCATCTGCCTTCCCTTGGAGTTTCATCAACCATGTAAATCTCTGCATCTGCATCTATATCATCAATTTTCCTCCCCTGTTTGGATGCATCCTCCTGATCACCCAAACTAGCTTCATTAGGAGGAAAAAAAATCCTATTCTTGCTTATTACTAATACCATTGTATGATATTTTTAGCTTATGAGTTCTTGACCGCCTTTTTTTCTACTCTGGACTCTTAAGTTTCAAACTTGGTATTATCATAGCTTGAGCAGTCTTTGTGTTCTCCAGGTAAAGCACTATTTGTTGCAATTTGGTATAAAAATCCATCAATTCATTAAGTTGCATACTAGGCTCTTCATTAATAGCCTTATCTGCTACATTTGTATGATCACTAGGAACACTAGACTGAGGAATCTCAGTGTCCTTTCTCTTTGGCCTTCTTGATTTTTATTTCCTTTGGGGTTGAGATGATGATGGTGAGTATGATGGAGTGTTGTGCTGGGGATCTGTTGACTTACTGATTCTTCACCATTTATCTAAGCTTGAACCACCATTGTTGGAAATAATGGTGTTACTCTACCAGAAAAGTCTTTTCATTGTCTTCTCATGTTAGCAAAAATCTTCTTTGTGTGAGAGAGTGCAATATAAGTCCTGGTGTGAGTTGCCATCCGTTCTAGTTGATTATCCAAATTTTATAAACCTTGGATACATCAAGAATTTACCAACATTATCTAAGTTCTTCACCAAGCTTTCAAAAATATACTTGGAAAAGTTGAAATTTTAGTTTATGGCTAAACAGATAATTGCAGAAGCCGTAGCGTTACTAAATTCATTCCATGCAGTAGTCTTAGCACTTAGGCATTGCAAAATAGTATGAATAAGGAATTTCCATTGGGGAGAGAAGAATGCCTTATAGAATGTAAGCTTCTGAGAAAGTTTTTCATACCCCGTCCTTGTAAGTTCTTCAAAAATGGTAGCATTTGGCAGACATTCAACACCTTTAGCATCTTCCAGTCGAAGATCTCTTCTCACAATTAACTCAGTGATGATAATCTTCTTTCCATCCACTAGGGCTTGTAACTATACTTTCCCATTTACAGTTTTCACCTTGACAGTAGCCCAAAATTGTTTAATACATGAAGTATATATAGTAGGATTGATCATCAAAGCATATCTTATGGGATTTGCATTTGGAAAATCCACTATCTGCTCAAATCCTTCATTTTCAGAAGATTTAGTTAAAAACGCGACCATATTATGTGTATCAGCAAACTGTAGGGTCGTCATTGTGATGGGTTTTGATGATGAATGATGAAATTGAGTTAGGGTTTATGATTAAAGAGTATATGAAAGATTGAAATTGATTAAATGATTGAATGAAACCCTTAATCAAGTAATATGAACTACCCTAACAGCTTTAAGTTTTCCAGCAGTTGTAAAAGTTATGCTAGCAGAATTAACTTTCAAACAGCAGTAGTACGTTGTATTACATAGCCGCTTAACTTTCAACAGACCTGTAGTAAGTTTATGCCTAGATGCACTTTAACTTTCAACAGCTAGATAGTATGTTTTATGCCTAGCAGCATTAACTTTCCCAAGCAGCAGTAAGTTTATGCCTAGCAGCATTAACTTTGAATCACCAGCATTAACTCTAATTCCATTCTAATCAGCTTTTCCATCATCAAATTAACATTTTAGCTCACAAAATCTCTCTGTCTGTTTTTTATTTCTCTCAATTCTTTTTACTCACAATTCTCTCTTTCTGTTTTTAAACAACTCTCTTTCTGTTTTTATTCTCACCACTTCTCTCAATTCTTTTTCTCACCAAATCACTCTATCTGTTTTTATCTCACACAACTCTCTTTCTGTTTTTCAACTCACAAATTCTCTCAATTCTTTTACTCACCAAATCACTCTATCTGTTTTTATCTCACACAGCTCTCTTTCTGTTTTTCAACTCACAAATTCTCTCAATTCTTTTACTCACCAAATCACTCTGTCTGTTTTTATCACACATCTCTCTTTCTGTTTTTATTCTCACCATTTTCATAATCAAGACTTTAAAGATTAAGCATTCCAATACTAGCAATCAAATATTGAAATCTACTTACATCAAATGCTTTTGTAAGCAAATCTGCAACATTCTTGTCAGTATGAATCTTGATCATTTGAATTAGCTTCTTTTTTATTGGATCTTTTGATATAAGTGAAGTCTAATTCAATGTGCTTGTTTTTTTAATATTAGAACAGGGTTCTTAACTATGATATAGTACTTCATTATCAATATAGATCTTTGTATGCATAAAGTTATACCCATAATCAAGCAATTGATTTTGAATCCAAAGCACTTGGCCACAGCAGCTACATATTCAGCCTCTGTTGTGGAATTAACAACCACAGTCTGCTACTTGCACTGCCATTAAATCAATCTTACACCTAGGAATTGAAAACCTCTGTTGTGGACTTCCTATCCAAGCTTGCTCTAGCATAATCACTATCAGTGTATGCTACCAAATCAAAAGGTGAATCTTTTGGATACCAAAGGCCCAATTTAGGTTGACCTTTTAAGTATCTAAAAATTCTTTTCACAGCATGAAGATGTGACACTTTTGGGTTGACTTGGTATCTTGCACAGGCTACAATGCAAACATAATATCAAGGTCTTGAAGAAGTAAGGTACCATCATTGGATCAATATTGAATCTATATAAATGAACATCCACTTCTTTACCATCCTCATCCTTGAGCAAAGGCTTTTGAGTTTCCATAGGTGTGCTTGCTGTCTTGACATCAGTAAAACCAAGTTTTTTCAAAATCTCTGTTACATACTTGTCTTGACTGATAAAAGTTCCATCTTCCTTCTGCTTTACTTGCAGTCCTAAGAAGAATATGAGTTCACCCATAGAACTCATCTGAAAATTCTAATGATTTCATCTTCTTTAATTGTGCATAATAACATATTTGTAGAACCAAAAATGATAACATCTACATACACTTGAACTAGTAAAATATCACATTTGTCCTTTTTGATAAACAAAGTCTTATCTATTTTTCCTTTCTGAAACCCATTGTCCAACAAATAAGTTGACAAGGTTTCATACCAAGCTCTAGGAGCTTGATGCAGTCCATAAAGTGCATTTTCTACTTTGATATACTCTGTCAGAAATTCTGGATCTTCAATCCTGGGGGTGACAAACATAGACTTACTCTTTATTCTTACCATAAGAAATCACTCTTGACATCCATCTGGTACACCATAAAGTCTTTAAATGAGGCATAGGCTTAGAATAGCCTAATTGCTTCAATTCTGGCAATAGGGGCAAAGACTTCATCATAGTCAATCCCTTCTTCTTGTGTGTACCCTTGAGCAACCAACCTTGCTTTGTTCTTTATCACAATGCCTCTTTCATCCTTCTTGTTCCTATAAACCCATTTAGGTTAATAGCCTTTTTACATTGGTAATCAGCCAGAGCAAACCTTTTTGTAATTTGAATTGTAAAAGCTCATCCTCCATAGCTTCTATCCAGCTTGGATCCTTTAGTGCATGAATTACCTTTTTGGGTTCTTCTTGTGATAAAAAGCAAGCAAACAAGCAATTTTGAAAGTCTTTATGGTTTGTTCTTTGCTGAACTGAACTAAACAAACCATATTCTTCCAAATTCTTTGTCATTCTTCTTGTTTGTGGTGCTGAATTTAAGTCTCCAATAATTTGTTCAACTGTATGATCTTTATGTACTCTTGTAGTTGGAATAGGACTGACAAGCATAAATGCATCCAAATTATTCATGTCAGCCTCTGCACCAACATCTTCATCATCATCTGAATAGACAATATCTTCCAATTCAGGCATATTTAGATCATCTGGAAGTTCAATGCTTGTTTTTGCACCAACAACATTAACTTCTATGTCAGCAGCATTAACAGTTGAACTAACAGCATTAACATTGTTAGTGTTGTTTCTGTCACTAGCAGTATTAACATTGTTAGTGTTGTTAACATTATCATCCTTCTCTTGATCATCTCTGTCATCCTCTTTTCTTGGATCACCATCAACCTTCTTTTCACCATCACTTGAAGGTTCGAATCCAGCATCAGGTGAACTCCTTGAACTTTGAGAGAATAGTGGATCAGCAGGCCACAATGGTAGCAGAATGTAATCTTTACCAGGTACTGTCTCCATTCTAGTTTTACCTGCATCATCACATGATTTTGTACCTACATTACCATTAAACTAATTTCCTGCAACAACTAGCTTATAATTCAATGACTTTGTTAGTGCATCAGTATCAAAAAGCCAATTTGGTCCACTTCCTGTAATATTAGGTGTATTCTCACTAAACTGAACATGCAGGTTCTCTTCAACTATCCTAGTTCTACTGTTGAATACTCTAAATGATTTACTATTGATTGAGTACCCAACAAAGAATCCTTCATCAGCCTTACCATCAAACTTGCCTAAGTGATCTATGGTATAAAGAATTGTAACAGGACACCCAAATGGTCTCATAAAACCTAAAGCTGGTTTTCTACCAATAAAAAGTTCATAAGGGGTCTTGTTATGAGGCTTAGTTACTAATACCCTATTTTGCACATAGCAAGCAGTATTAACTGCTTCAGTCAAAAAAGTAGTAGGTAGCTTAGAATCAGCTAGCATTATCCTAGCAGCCTCAATTAGTGTTCTATTTTTCCTCTCAGCTACTCTATTTTGTTGAGGAGTTCTAGCTACACTAAATTCTCTCTTAATACCTTTTCTCTCACAAAACTAATTCATCTCCTTATTTTTAAACTCAGTTTCATTGTCACATCTAATTACCTTAACCCTTTGATCTATTAGATTTTCTACTCCAGTTATAAAGGACTTAGGTATGCCACTAGTCTCATCCTTAGTAGCTAGAAATAAAACCCAACTAAACCTACTGTAATCAACTGCGACAACTAGGAAATACATCTTTTTCATTAAGCTTTTTACAACAGTTGGACCAAACAAATCCATGTGCAACATATGTAAAGATTGGCTGATTGAACTTGCTGATTTGGACTTAAAAGTAGCTCTATGTTGCTTTCCTTTTTGACAAGCAACACAGGTTTGATCATTTTTAAAAAGTTTTGAAGATAAACCTCTTACAAGATTTCCCTTTACCAGTTTATTCATAGTTTTAAAATTTATGTGTCCAAGTCTCCTATGCCAAAGTTTAGATTCATTAGATGTGGCTTTTACAAAGAGACAATTTAGACCTCCTTTAGGAACAATATTCTTTAAATCAACACTATACATATTGTTCTTTCTAGGAAGTTTAAGTAAAACATAACTTTCATCAGTTAACTTAAAGTTTGGAGATAAAACAATACATTCAGTGTCATTAAAGAGAACACTATTCTTTGTCATCTTTTGTAAGCACTAAAGAGGTAAACTGTAACTCTCTTTACAAAATACACATTCTTAAAATCTAAAATTACCAGTTTTGATTGTACATCTGCTGTGATTTCCCTCCTTTGGGGTTTACTCCAAAGGGAAAACTATCTTCTCAATTCATCAAAGTCAAGTATGATAGGACTTGTTCCTCTTGTCATGTGCCTTGAGCTCACTGTCAATCAACTCCTTTATCCTCAAAAATAATGTTGTGATTGCTGCAATAAGGTAAGAAAATTAGTCTCTTTTGGGGACCCAAGACATCACTGACTTGGATTTGCCTTGTGCATTGATGTTCGTCAAATACAACCCTCTTAATATAATATATATATATATATATATACATATATATATATATATATATAGTAAGAAAATATAATATACGTATACGTAAGCTAAGTATTTTACAAATTACTCTTAGGAATGAATAATAAGTAATCAACACGGGTATCGTTCTCCTCGGTGAGAGGTGAAGGGAAATGCACGGTTATGTCGGGAATCAAGCTTGAATGTCATTAAAGATTTAGTTTTGGATTCTAATTCTAATAGCGCAAATGGAAAGCAAATAAAAGTACAAAAATCTAAGCAATATAGGCAATTAAAACATTAAGCATTAAAATGATAACGGGAATTCAAAACCGAGACTTAAAACCTAAATAATCAAATTTTAACCCTAAAACTTCAAATTTAATTTCTAAAGGTCCTAAACGACTAAAAATAAATTTAGAAAAAAGAATTATATATTTTTTCATTTTTATTTTATTTATTATGAATTAAAAATAGATTTAATCTAAAAATAACATAAAAAATATTAAACTAATTTATAAAAATCTGAAAATTTTATGAAAAGTACTTTGAACTAATTAAAATCTAAAAAAATAAAAGATTTGGAAAAGCAGTTGAAATAAGCAGGTAAATAAGCTTAAATAAGCTGATAAGCAAAACTAGGGATTAAAGCATAAGTATTAAATGGTGCAAGATATAAAACGAAAAAGACCCAAGGGCATTTGGTAGTGGTGTGTGTGCTAAAGGTTGGTGTTGTGAAGGGGAGGTCACCAGGTTCGACATTGTGACCTTTCTTTTTGATAAAACATTTTTTTTAATTTCTTTTTGCAAAAAGCTAAAGTATAAGCACAAATAAGCAACTTTAATAAATGGACTTTTGACAGAACTTATTATTAAGCTAGATTAAGCATAAACAAAATGACAGTTTGGGAATTAAGCTAAATGTCATTAAGCTAAAACTGTTTTTGGCTTTTTGGACTAAATAAGCAACTAGAAATCAAATAAGCTAAAAACAGACTTAAACTTAGACTCAATAAGCAAAAAGGACTAAGAAATAAAGCAAATAATTAAGTGGTAGCCAATAAAATGATGAAGTCAGTGGTCTCAAACACAGGACACAAAGGACAAAGACCTAACTTTAAGCTAATATTTAAGGACTAATAAGCAATGATATTAAGCTATAAACTGAAAACATATAAAGATTGATACTTGAAAAACACATAAAAGCAAGAATTAAGAAAATTAGACAAGAGATTAAGCTAGGAAAAAGAGTTTAAAAGAGACATACTACACTATTTTTTTGGCTTTTTGAAATTTAAATGACAGAATTGCAGCTTAAGTTTAAGACTCTAAAACTAATTTAGACAACTAGTAATCTTGAAACAGATTTAATTCCTACTACAATAAGCTAAAAAGAAGAAATATAACTCAAAGAAAAACCAAGGTGTGACCATAAATGGTCTGCACAATTGGACATTTAAGAACACACAACAAGCTACTACTTGAATGGATTTGGTCTCAAATGATTAAAAGGCTACTCCTAAGTAAACTTACTTCACCAAAAAAAGATTTAGATTACTGCTATTACAATCTATTTTGAACATAAAAACCACATCTAAGTTAAGAATTTAAGAACTTGATCAAATGAGCTAAAGAAAAATGCTATGAACTGGTAGACCTGAGTATTTGATAAAACCAACTTCAAAACTTGACTAAACAAACTTTAAGCTTATGAAACCTACTTATAAGACTCAATTAGAGCTTAAGAAGTTTGTTTTAAAAACCAAAAGCTGCACAAGCAGTCTTAACTTAAGTTAGGACTGCTTGTGCCAAACACCCCTTTAATTTCTTGAATCAAACTTATAAGCTATAACAAAACTTAAAAAATCCCCTCCCCTAGTTAATGGAAAAACAGATTAAGAACAATGATTGGTATATGACAATTAAGCAAAAAAACATTAGAAAATAAGTCTTTTAATAAGCTATATCTAACAAGAAGCATTTAAACTATAATAGAACAGTAGTACCTTCTAATACTTTTCTTCATTCAATCTAATTTCTAAGCTAATCACTAAACATGATAAGCTTACAATTAGGCAAACTAAGCATGAATAAGAAACATTAAGCAAAAAATAAGCAGTGAATAAGCAAATAAGCAAAAATGAGAAGTTTAGCCAATAAACAGTTTGAAAGTATATAAAAGGAAAATGGAATAACCTGCATCCATAACCTTACAATGAAGAACCTAAAGCTCTAGGGATTCAGCTTGTTATCAATAAGCTGAATCCAAACCATAGCCTATTATTATTTGGCGTATCATCTAAAAGCTTAAAACAGAACTTTGAGGTAATGCAAGGTAAAAAGCTTATTCAGTTTAGCTTTTAGAAAGTTGAACTCAATAAGAACTAGCTTAAAGAGAAAGGGAGAGCTATTGGAGCTTATTAACTTATATCTAACACTTCATAAACGAAATTTGTAAAAGTAAATAATTTAATTTAAAAGTAAACTAAAATTTCATTAATAAGAAAATGATTACAAGGCTTTTGAAAAGTAAATTATAGTAATTAAAAGACAATAAGCTGGAGAAATAAGCTGTAAGCTACACTACTCCTACTCCTAAGCTAGATATCCCTTTACTGTGTGCTTTCTTCTCTATTTATAGATATGAGAAGAGTCTTCTAGACCTTGAGATGCTCCCCAATCCATTCAATCCTAGCCCTTGATCTTCAATCCATTAATTAAACACCCATGGATCAATTTTAACCGTACTATTAGACATGTAAAGGCTTGGATCCGTCAGCGTGGATAAAATAGTCAGACGTGTCAAGGGTATGTTAGCTTCTAGAAGGACGAGAGCGTGTGTGGTGAATGGTAAAGTTTACCCTGTGTAAACTTGTTTTAAATATGAGGGAGGGAAACACGATGGATGAACAGTAACTCTGGGCTAATCGTTTTATTTGTTTGACCGGGTAGGGATTGGGCTTTTATTTTAATTTTTGGGCCAGGATTGGATTTAGTAAAAGGATTTTGGATTTGGACTTGTAAATGGGTTTAGGCTTATAAGTTCTAATAGAATCGATCTTAATGGGCTGACTCGGCCTATTAAAATGGGTACGGGTTGGCCCACTAAAATAAATATGCCTTCGGCTTTGATCTCTTGCACTTTTCCAGTCTCATGCTCGGTTTTGTTGGCTTTGGCCTTGTTTTTATCTTTTTATCGATATCCAATACCTGCACAGCACAATAACCAAAACACACATATACACTGTATTTTTCATCTATTTTAGGTCATTTAGGATCGTTTTATTAGGTAAACGGTATGTGTATTTAAGCACATACCAAAATCTCCCATACTAAACTATTGTCGTGTCCTCGTGCAATGTCTTAAATACACACTTAGAAAACTAAAAATTTCAACCCCCTTAGACTAATTACCTTGAAAAGTAGCTAAGTGTTCATCTAAGGGGATTAAGAAATCACTAGTTTTGAAAAGCCCCTCGTTTTATCATTTTTATGCATTTATTATTAACATTCATACATATCATAACTTTGCGGAACAAGAAACACTTAAAAGGATAAATTCATCGTCCTTGATTTTTCACCTGCCCCAAACCAAGCTTAAAAACAAAATATTTGTTAAATACAAGTTAAGATGCTAACACTACACATAAAAGCTAATTGTGTATGCATAGCTACTTCCCGCTCCCTTATTTCCTAAATCCTCTAAAGGTCTTATTATTATTATTGGTGACAAATAAATTAAAGTCTTATTCTTATAAAGTAAACCCGGTTTAGATCACAATTAGTTTGAAATCCTTTCCTAAAGAGACGATATGGTGAGAATAAGGTCCACATTAAGGTTCAAATTTCGCATGATTTAGGGGTTATCCTTTTTATTTCATCCGAAACAACTCAACTACGAGTCCAGAGTCGGAAGCTTTATTTAGATAACCCCGGAGTCGAAATTTGGCGTTATTATTAACATTATTATTATTGCAACATTATTAAACCTCCCGGTCCTTTAAACAACTACCACATTGGTATGTGAGCCGACCATGGTCCAGGAGTCTTATTTCGACCAGAAGATCCTCGGCCTTTTAGAAGGCTACAACATCGGTTATGAGCCGGCAAGATGCAGCAAACTTTTATCAGTCTCGGATTTTTATTACTATGTGCCTTATTTCAAAGACTGCCACATCGGTTGTGAGCCGACAAGAGGCAGTAAACTTTTATCAGCCCACAGTTTTTATTATTATTATTACCTCCACCCTTTAAATGACTACCACATCGGTTGTGAGCTGGCAAGAGGTAGTGGTCTTATTTCGGCTTCGGTTTATTACATAACTATTATTATTATTAGCCAAATTTCAAGTCATGTGGTCTTTTAACTACCTAGACAACGGTAGCGAGCCGTTAGGAATCGGTAGCCTATTTCCCCACAACACTGACAAAACCTCTATGTGTACCTTACTTTCACCAGAAGGAATCTCTACGAAGTGATCTAAACTAAGAATCGCAAAAACCTAAAGCAACTTTATTTATTCAACAATTATATAATGTTTGTTGATAGAAATAAGGCCTAAAAACATTATTAATATTTTTCACATCCATACATTTTGATAATCACAAAATATAAAAACATTCAATGAAAAATTAAAACATAAACAAGTAATTAGTGGTTAATATTGATTTCAAATTTATATCACTCTAATGTATGAATAAACAAATGCTTGATGCATTTTATGATCAAAGGAAACTTTTATAAAATGTTGTAAACTTTTTATAAACATCACAAAACATTTTTACATTTAAAAGAAATGTTTTATTCAAAATAAACATTTTGAATTTCAAATTTTCGGACCTAAAACGGCTAGAAATGGTCCAGTAAACACCTCCCCTGAATAGGACAAAAAGGGAGCGTCTGAATAAGGGGCGGCCCCCTTAATTTTAAGGGGGCCGGCACCCTATTTAAGGGGGCCGGCCATAGACCCCGCTCCTCCAGTCTGTCCTATAAATACTGGACTATTCCCCAACGTTTTTCTCACCTTTTGCACTCATTCTTTCTGCTTAAAACAGCCCACATATCCTCTCTAAAATCCTTTGATCATTTAATCATTTAGCTTTGTTTCCAAGTGATCCAAGTTCAATTCCTTAAGTGCAAGAGAAGAATACTTCCATCATCTAGTGAAGAAGTATTACACCCTAAAATTCATATTGCAATCTTGTTGTATCCATATCATACCTTGTAAATCTTTTGTAAATCTTGTAAAGTTGTGTAGTTGTTAGGATTTGGTGATTGTTGTAAGTATAGTTGGATCTTGGTGATCCTTTTTAGTAGTGTTAGATAGTTGTGATATAAGTAGTATGGTGAGAAGAAGTTGTGAAGGTGTGAAGTTGTAAAGATTGTAGAAGTTGTGTAGTCGTAATCAAGGTGTGAAGATAAGTTGTGTAGTGAAGTTGTGAAGTAGTTGTGAAGTTGTAAAGTCGTGAACTAGTCATGAAAGTTGTGTTGTGATAGATTGGTTCTAGCTAAGATTAGAACTCGACATCTAGCTTGGTGTCGGAAATTGATATAAGCAACGTTGTGTACGGTTTTCTCTGCCATAAGGGAGCTTGTTGACATAGTAAAGAAAACTCTCGAGTTTGGTGCTCGGGGAGTGGAGTAGGCCGAAGAAGAGCTTCGTAACCGAACCATTATAAATCCTTGTGTTGCGGTTGATATTTCTAACGCTTGTCTTTTTATTTACTTTTTACATATTACATTGTTCATATTGTGCAAGTATTGAATTCACAAAAAGTCGAATCTAAGTTTTTATAAACAATTTTTAAATATTAATTTAAAAAGCGATAAACTATTCAACCCCCCTTCTTGTTTTCCACAATTGGTATCAAGAGGGCAATCTATGCAAAGACCACCACTATTTGAAAGTGATGGATTTATTTATTGGAAAAATAGATTTGAAACTTATGTGAAGTCAAAAGATCTAGATCTTTGGCATGTTATTACCGATGGTGATTTTCCTCCTATTCAAAATAATCCCGAAACTAAAAAGGATGAAGTTGTACCTTTTCATAAACAAAATGATGATCTTAAAAAGAAACTTGCAAAAAATAATGAAGCTAAAATGGTAATTTATAATGCTTTGCCACGTAAAGAATACGAAAGAATTTTTATGTGTCAAACCGCAAAAGAAATTTGGGATACTTTGCTAATCACACATCAAGGTAATAATCAAGTCAAAGCTAACAAAATAGATCTTCTTGTTCAACAATATGAACAATTTACGATTCCGGAAGAGGAATCAATAGATAATGCCTTTGCTAAATTTAACACTATTATTACTAGTCTAAAAGCACTTGATGAAGGTTTTTCTAGCAAGAATTGTGTTAGGAAATTTCTTAGGGCATTACATCCAAAATGGCGCGCGAAAGTCACGGCGATTGAAGAATCAAAGAATCTAACAACCTTACCTCTTGACGAACTTATTGGAAACTTGAAAGTCTATGAAGAGGTAATAAAGAAAGACTTCGAAACGGTCAAAGGCAAGAAAGAACAAAGTAGATCTCTTGCATTAAAGGTGAAAAAGGAAGTAAGTGATGAAGATAGCTCAAGCTCCGATAGTGAAGACGAAGAGTATGCTATGGCCGTAAAAGAATTCAAGAAATTCTTCAAGAGACGAGGAAGATTTGTAAGACAACCACGAGGCGATAGAAAAACATTCCAAAGAAGTAGAAATGATGGTTATGGTAAAAGTGAAAGAAAATGTTTTAGATGTGGTGATCCAAATCACCTCATTGGAGAATGTTCAAAGCCGCCAAAGAACAACGATCAAAGAGCATTTATTGGAGGAGCATGGAGCGACAATGGAGAAGATGAAGTAGGAAAGACTAAAGATGAAACTTGCCTTGTAGCTCAAGCGCCCGATGAAATATGCTTAGGAGTAAACTTGGAACCCGATGAGTGGATTAAAGATAGTGGATGCTCAAAACACATGACCGGTAATCGAAAGTTGTTCTCTTCATACAAAGCATACAACGGAGGAAACGTAATCTTTGGGAGCAACTTGCGCGGTAAAATCATAGGCAAAGGTACGATTTCTCAAGACTCCCTAATAATTGAAAATGTTGAGCACGTAGATAACTTAACATATAACTTGCTTAGTGTAGGTCAAATATGTGATAACAAATGCAAAGTAATATTTACCGAACACGATAGCAAAATAATCAAAGACGAAAAAGTTATAGGAAAAGGAATTAGGAAAGGAGGAATATATGTAATGAAACTAGGAAATAAACCGGAAGACAAAATATGCCTTGCAACATTGGATGAAAACTCCACACTATGGCATAGGAGATTAGGTCATGCTAATATGCAATTAATTCAATCATTAGCATCTAAAGAATTAGTTAGAAACCTACCCAAACTAAAATACGACTGACATTTTTGTGATGCTTGCAAAATTGGAAAACAAGCTCATACAAGTCACAAGGCTAAAAATATAGTTTCAACAACTAGATGCCTAGAACTATATCACATGGATTTGTTTGGCCCTTCAGCCATACGAAGCTATAGAGGAAACCGGCATACCTTAGTAATCATAGGTGACTATTCTCGATTCACATGGACTAGATTTTTAGCAAATAAAACCGAGGCCTTCGAAAAATTTAAAGTATTTAGCAAAATGATCCAAAACAAATTAGGATGTTCCATTGTATCAATTAGAACGGATCATGGTCGGGAATTTGATAATGAAGTACAATTCGGAAACTATTGTGATTTAAATGGGATATCTCATAATTTTTCCGCTCCTCGTACTCCACAATCAAATGGGGTAGTAGAAAGGAAAAATCGCACTCTACAAGAAATGAGTAGAACCATGTTAAACGAATAATCCATTCCTCAAAAATTTTGGTGTAATGCGGTCGATACATCAACCTATATAATTAATAGAGTTTCCATTAGATGTATTTTAGGAAAAACTCCATACGAGTTGTTAAGAGGTAGGAAACCAAACCTTAACTATTTTAGAGTATTCGAAAGTAAATGCTTTGTTCTTAATACAAAGGATTACCTCACCAAGTTTGACCCTAAGTCATACGAAGGTGTTTTCCTAGGATATTCGCAAAATAGTAAAGCTTACATAATACTTAACAAACAAACAATAAAAGTTAAAGAGTCGTTGAATGTAACTTTTGATGAAACTCCTCCCCCGCCTAAAACATCACCATTAGAAGATGATAAGCTAGTCGAAGAAGAAGCTATTGAGGTTAGTAAAATAAAACCCATAGGCAATAATCTTGAAGACATTTCATTAGAAAATAATCAAATTGTAAATATTAAAGAATCTAAAACTCATCCCCTAGAAAACGTTATTGGTAATCTAAATCAAAGAACTCTTAGGTCGCAAGCTCAAGACAAAAGTAATTTCTTTTGCTTTATTTCGACAATAGAACCTAAAAATATAAATGAGGCATTAAAAGATAAAAATTGGGTAATGGCCATGCAAGAGGAACTAAACCAATTCAAAACAAATGATGTTTGGGAACTAGTCCCAAATCCCATGGATATGACCATTATAGGAACAAAATGGGTATATAGAAATAAACTCGATGAAAATGGCGTCGTAACTAGAAACAAAGCTAGGTTAGTCGCCCAAGGATATAATCAACAAGAAGGAATTGATTACGACGAAACATATGCACCCGTAGCTAGACTAGAGTCCATAAGAATACTTTTAGCTTATGCTTGCGCACTAGACTTTAAGTTATACCAAATGGATGTGAAGAGTGCATTCCTTAACGGTTTTATCAATGAGGAGGTTTACGTGGCACAACCTCCGGGATTCATTGACTTCGCAAAACCTAATTATGTCTACAAACTTAAGAAAGCTCTTTATGGTCTAAAACAAGCCCCAAAAGCTTGGTATGATCGATTAAAAGCCTTTCTTATTAAACATAATTACTCCATGGGAATGGTAGATAACACACTCTTCACTAAAAAGAAAGACTCCAATCTCATTATTGTCCAAATATATGTTGATGACATTATATTCGGATCAACTTGTCAAGAAATGTGTGATGACTTTGCCAAGATCATGCATGATGAGTTTGAAATGAGTATGATGGGGGAACTAAATTTCTTCTTAGGATTACAAATAAAACAATTAGATGATGAAATATTTTTTAATCAATCAAAATATATTAAGAAAATGCTTAAGAAATTTAGACTAGAAGATTCTAAGCCAATAAATACCTCTATGGCTACGGAAACCAAACTCATGAGAGACGAAGAAGGTGAGTCCGTAGATAATACCAAATATAGAGGCATGATAGGTAGTTTATTATACTTAATGACAAGTAGACCCGATATCATGTTTAGTGTTTGCCTTTGTGCCCGCTTTTAAGAGGATCCTAAAACCTCTCACCTAGAAGCGGTTAAACGTATCTTTTGATATATTAAAGGCACTATGCATTTAGGATTATGGTATCCTAAGGGATCCGACATAGAAACAATAGTGTATGCGGATTCGGATCATGCGAGAGATTACGTGGATCGTACGAGCACTAGTGGTGCTTGTACGTTTATAGGATGTTGTCTAACATTGTGGTTTTCAAAGAAGTAAACCGCTCTTGCCATCTCCACAACCAAAGCGGAATACGTAAGCGCCGGAAAGGCATGTCAACAAGCTCTATGGATGAAGCAAGCTCTCATAGACTATGGCATTAGGTTAGACGACATTCCAATAATGTGTGATAACAAAGGGGCTATAGACTTAAGTAAGAATCCCGTTCAATACTCACGAACAAAACACATTAAGATTCGTCATCACTTCCTTTGCGATAATGTTCAAAAAGGAAATATCTCTATAGAAAAGGTCACATTGGAAGACAACATAGATGAAATCCTAACTAAACCACTTAAACGTGAGCCATTTAACTACTTACGTCTAGGCCTAGGAATGATGGAACAAATCGATTAAGTTTTCGGCATAATAAAGAAATCATCAAAAAAAAATTTGTTTGACAAAAATCCTGAGAAATGTTTTCAAACAGATGGCGGCCCCCTTAATTCATAAAAGGCGGCCCCCTTAATTTAAGGGGACCGCCCAGACTTTAAGGGGACCACCCACTAACAATTTTTTTTTCTTTTCTGAGTCTAGGCTTCTATTTCACACAAAAACACAAGATTGGGAAAAGTTTATAAACAAACTTCTACTAATTCTTCTATCTCAAGGCATATCTCATTATACATATATACAATAATCCTAATCTATTATTTTCTAAAAACTTCTTCTCACAACTAGGAGCACATAAAAATCAAGTTTCATATATTGTTAAGACATGCTAAAACATTTTTCACATATGCATAATGATTGCCTTACTTGTTGTGAAAAGTATATAATTTAATATATATTTTTCGATAATCTTGGTTGAACAAAATTAAATCAAGGAGCATTTGGATTATTTCTTTGGTTTTGCATATCTTAGTGTCGAAATAATCGCTACTCCACATTTGTCGAATTTAGGCACACACTAGTACTTGCACATAAGTTTAGTTCATTCTTAACTAAGCCCTCTTGACAAGAAAAATTATTTGTGCATCATATCTTGTTACTATTTTATATATGTTCTTCATTTTTTTTGGTTCTCAATTCATATATGAGTATATGCTAAAATTATGTGAAATAGTTTTGTCCTACATCTTGTCATATATATATAGAATGTTGAATGCTTAAATGCTATGTGCTAAAAACCCTAATTGCCATAAAAGGATGGACTTGCTGCAAACTAACCACCAAAACATAAACCTTCACACAAAATTTTGAGAAAAATTGAATTTTAGGAAATTTGGGAAATCCCAGTAGGCGGCCCCTATAATTCATAAAGGGCGGCCCCCTTAATTTTAAGGGGACCGACCCTTAATTAAGGGGACCGACCTAGGCAAACATGGGGAAAATATTATTTTTCTTTCTTTTTAATCAAACACCCTCTAGACTTAGCTACTGTTTCCCTAAATTCACAAACATTTCTTGGATTTAATCCTTTAAATGTTCATTTGTCCTAATTTAAACCTTTCCTCCACTATAAATATTGTTAGCCTTAAAATATTGAGTCGAATAATGGAAGTTCGTTCATTAATTATATTAGGTCTTGGTCATTAATTAATATACGTTGTAATAGGCTAGACGGGTAAACGGGCTCTTATATGTAAGCTAACCGGTCACGTGTATCGGGCGAAAGCCCATGTAAACTCGAGCCCAGCCCATTTCAAACCCTCGGCCCACTAAACCTTTTAAGGCAGGCCCATCAAGGGTATATAAACCCCTCTTCATGTGTGGAGAGAGGGTTGTTGGTCTAATTTGTGTTTGTGCAAGTTAATCAACCTCCATCTTTTATTCTCTCCCTAGTTTCTCTTTCTAGTTTCTCTTTCTACAATTCTTCTCATCATCCAATCTTACTTTTCTTGTTCATCAATATGAAGTGAAGTGATTATTTGGATTCT